>VMKM01001328.1:0-154393 GCA_008360985.2 Macquaria ambigua | reverse complement strand
TATATATGTATACATATATATATATGTATGTGTATACATCCTTGGCCTTGCCAGACTACAATGAGAAAATTGAAATTGTGGGCTGGCTTTGTCATACTGAAATTATAAAGCCTAACTAAATAAAGGAATATTTTCAGAAGATTATTTTAACTTCTTCATTCTATTATTAAGAACTAAAAATCAAAGGTGCTTACAAGATAGTGATGAGCGTGGATTTAGCAGTATTAATAATATTAAGTTTTGGTACGCAGTCATTCCAACATATGTCACCTCCTGAAAGTTGCTGAAGTACCTGGGCATGCCCTCCCTCTCCTATTTGTACACGCTCAGGGGTGGTGGGTGCATGAGAACCTGAGCTGGAGAGCAGCCAAGCCGTAGCAGACACATTAGACAGTTGTAAGCACAAAGTAAGGTCATGCTCAAACTTAAGTGGCCAAGACTGTGAACCCGCGCCCTGCTCACTGGAGAGGTTAATAGGGATTAACAAAGAAGGGCTCTCCGGAGACACTGTTGTGTTGCCTGTTTTTCAAGGCGTGTGTAGACTTGGCATACAGCAGGGCCTATAATGGACAATAGGAAACTGTAGTTCCAGGAGCCATAATTGGTACCAGTTTCTTCTCATCTTCTTGAGAAGCAGAAACAGACACATGCAGCTATGAGAGAACACAAACAGTTCCTACATACTGCAGTAAGCTCTGGTGCAAACAAGTGTGCATCAGTCTTGGTGTGAGTGTGGAGAGATTGATAACAGTGAGATATTGTGGTAAAGACGTGTGACAGTTTGGCCTGGGTCAGGAATCTCCCCCCAAGGCTTTGGTAATAAAGATAGGACAGAGCCACTACATCAATACAGGAACACCATTAAGAATGCACCATTTCTGAGCTGAGAAGCCAAAGCCTCAGCCGTGAAATCCAGTTTTAAACACTTCATGATATTCAATAAAGTGTTCGTATTTAAAAGGCTGGCACGCTTTGCTTGCTCTTCTTGGACTTAGGTGAACAAATGTGACACATTTTTAATTACTTTAAAAAAAGATAATCTGCACCCAGGCAGATTATATAAAAATAAATATTACTTAGAAGTTTTAAGTAGTTAACATAGAAAGAAAGCTTGTTTTGAAATGCAAAAAAATGAACAATAATAGTCCTTTAAATACTTTAACACATTTTCTCTACACAGTTTGTGTGCAAATATTAATGTCTAAGTACTTATCTACTTACTAAAAGGATCAGGTGATGATGTAGTACTTAATTCGATTTATTTCCTCTTGGCAAGTGACATGTAGTCATAACGGCAGATATTATAACCTCACATTAATACTCAATGGGGCACAACATAAATTAAGCAAAATAAACTGGGAAATATGAGCACATCAGTAAGCAACATTCATGTCAGGTGGTGGAAAGCAGTTAGCTGTTTTGGTACAATGCTTTTTGCACACAGTGGAAAATGAATGATTGAGCATGTGCGCTATGTTAATTCTCCTTTAGTGAATGATCTGCTGCAGCAATGAAGTCATAACTCAACAAAATGAGGATTATGTTAATTGACTGTATTACATGCCTACACACAACCTGGAATGAGGAAATGCTACCAAAATATTTGCATATGAAAACACGTTTCATAGAGGCAAGAAACCGTATGTGCCAATAATCCTTAAAAACTCACATGCTATAGGCCACTCTTATCCTATGTTCCCATCCATTTCACTCTCTCGATATGTTTTTTTGTTGTACTTTTTCCCCCTCCTCATTCCACCATCATCCACCATTCTGTCGATGATTTACCCATTACCTTTCTTTCTGCTCCCTTCTGCTTTTCCCTCCCCTTCTTTCTCTCCCATTCTCTTGTCTCAACTCTTCCATCATTTACTTTTTGCCTACCTCTCACCTATCGCTCCCCCCTCCCTCCTTACTTCATCATTCAATCTTTGTACTGGTGCAGCTGCAGAAATGAGACTTGGCTGTGACTAATCTGCTGGCAAAGCCTCCGAGGGCCCCTTGTGGTGGTGCCTCTTCACAGAGGACATGTGATTGATTGAACCTGGGGAAAACTTTGTCAGGCTGGCCATCATGACTGGATCTCTTGCCTGATAATAAATTCCCTCCTTCCTCAAGTACTGTGGGGAGACACAAGTGTCATGTGGTGCATTTTCATGACACATGGCGCCCTGGACTGTTACGGTTGATCCACATTTCCAGATTCTACTTTCAGTCTCACTCTCTTTCTACTCCCAAGGGTTACATGTCCCTGACCCTAAACTAGCCAACACATTTTTTATGTGTTTGAACAGGACTGGATGTGAAAGAAAAATTGGGCAATGTGAGTGTGTGTTATTGTGAATATGGGCATTAGTCTGTCCAAATATGGAAATGCAGGGCGTGTATTTGCTAAGTGTCTAAGTGTGCAACCAATCATTCCAATAACCCCCTTCTTGGTGCTAAGCCTAGTGTGCATATCAGATGAGGGCTGGGGAGAGAACGGAGGAATTACTTTTATCGGCAAAGTGTCATGACAAATTGATTTTCTCACTTAAATCCCAGACAATGGACAAGACATAGCAGGTTGACTGTTTCTCTCCCTAAATGGCCCATTTTCTCTTTCCTTCACAGATCAACGCCACCAAGTCATTAAGAATCACGAGGTAGACCCCTGCGCCAAAACCAGAGGGGCTAAAGCTCTCTCTCTCTCTCTCCCTCCCTCTCTCCCCCCCACACATGTTCTCTCTCTCTCTCTCCCTCCCTCTCTCCCCCCCCACATCAAGTGTGATACTGATGGCTCTGGAGCACAAGTCCATGTATTCTATCACAGGCTCAGTCACCCATTGAAAAGACTCCTGAGGTACGTTTGTCATTGGGCTGCTAGATTCTTTGTGAGGTTAGCACATGAGCCTAAACACACACCCACACACTTAAGAGTTACAGTAAAACGCTTAAGTTGAATAATGTTTTGCTCAAAATTACACTAATATTGTGATATTGCTAACCAGTTGTAATATTGCTGACTACTGTGCATTATGTGCTGGTGTAGTAGATTGTAATGCTTTACTGAAATGAGTGTGTGGTCAGTACAGGCGAACAGGTCAGTAGGTCTGGTGTGTGCTACAGTGTGCGGTATGTAGTGTTAAACGTGTGTGTGTGTGTGTGTGTGTGTGTGTTGCCCTTTAGTCCTTGGCACCTGGTAAAGGTGATCAAAAGAAACAGCCATGTCGTCCTGTTTTCTCCTGGGCTTCTACCCACAGACTGAAATCTACAGTATATTGACTTGAGAGCACTGGTCCCAGGGCTTAAGCACACGATGGAGCGCTTTAAGATAACAGCACTCTCTTTCAAATGAAATCACCAGTTTGGTCTTTGAAGAAAAGCAAAAAGGTAATTTTCAGTGAATCATGTTTTCGACATAGGCTTCCAAATACATGTAATACGGTATACATTGCAAAATAAAAAAATATTCATTCAGAATAAAACACACTTTGATACACAGTGTATTCAGATGTGGAAACAGTCCTAATAATTAGGTGTGTGTGTGTGTGTGTGATGTGTGGCATTTACAACCATATGCTGCTATTTAGGTAGAGCAAGGGTAATGCTTTGAGAAGTATAAAGTGTAGACACAATAAGCTTAGGCTTCAGCCTACACCTTTTTTTTTTTGGTCAGTTTTATTTTTTGATATAATGATGTAGTATTATTTAACCACTTTCATAACTGTATGGTCAATTTGTTGCTAGTGTGTATAATTTTCCGAAAAAAATAAAACTAAACTATATGTTGCTACACACTGCGGACAGGGCTCAAGGTATTTTGTGGGAAGTCATCTGAAAAACCTTACTCTGCTTTTGTAAATCCTCTATAATTTATGTGAACAGTAAGAGGCGTTCAACAGTCTCAGCTTAAGTGCTTAGTTGCCAAAACAAAAAACACCTAAAAATGGTAACCGAAGTTAGTTGTGTTAGTGGGCACGTTTTTGTTTATTTTTAAGTAAGTGGTTTTGCGACTCCGCTGTTACCAAAATGACCTTTTGTGTGTACACTAATACTAAACCTAATGGCCCATGGTGTATTTGGGGTGATATAGTACACAGTAGATCTCTGCTCAGAGGATTGCAGGACCTTTGTGAAAATTCCTAGCTAAGAGGTTAAGATTCATAGCTAAAATGAAATGTTAACACTAATGGCTCTGTCGTTTCATTTTATTACATAGACACAGCTGGCTAAAGAGAAGATGCAATTTGGAGGACATTTTCTCCAGTGCATTGAACCATGAAGAAATCTGATAGCTTACAGGTATAGAGGCCTGACTGACTGACCCGAATATATCTCTTGATAACCATGGTGTGCTAGTGATAACACAAAAGTTACCATGACTGAATATAGTCATAGATTTTACACAACTGACAGATTCCATGCTCCACACTCACAGTTAAGGCTGCCCACCATCACCATATTCTTTAACAACAGCGGTAATTACAGTTATGGTAGTGAGACTCATTTACCACCTCCTCTCAGAGGGCCCAAACTCTTATACAACTACAGTGATGCCATTAGTCCCTTTTACTTCTGCCTCCATGTATTAACAACCCAGTTATGTCTCATTTGTACAACACACACATGGGATGCTGAGTTCCACACATTTAACCACAATAAAGAAAAGCAACTAAAACAAGCCATGACCTCTAAATTACACACCAATAACTGGCTTCCACACTGGAGGGAAGAACACGTTTGCAGCAAATGCCTGTACATGAATCTATAAAAGAAATTTGCCAGGCATATTTGGAAAAAAACATGAAGCACAGACTCTCAGAGGCAGGGAAAAGGACATTTGATTGGGTCATCTCAGTTTCACTCTCTGCAGGACAGCTTTTCTTCAACCAGACATATGAAAAGAGGGGTAAATGCAATGGTAAAACTCCAGCATATGACGAAAACATTCATGCCTTTAGAATCAGATGTTATGCACCTAAAATTGCTCATTAATGTGTGTATGTGTGTCAAGATTACATATCAGGTACCCAAATGGTTGGCCATCTAGTGACTCAGCGTGCTGCATTCCTTAGAATCATCTCAGATGATGTTTCACCATCTTAGAGGGGTGTATTGGTTCACAAGTGATGTGCTGCCAGGAAACACAGAATTGCTGCACGTTATTGCCTCGCTTGTTGTACATGCTCAGCATGGAATCCAGCTTTCACATTTGAGCATCACCTGACTCAAAAGTGTGGTGCAAGTGTCAAAAATATAGATGCATCATTACAGTACGTCTCATTATGAACCTATGCTGCTTTACAATGACAATGAATTAACTGTGGATTGAGGTATGTATACAGGTCAATACATTGTGGTAAGTGATAATATTTCTTCTGCAATATGAAATTTAACAGAATATGAAAAGAATTCAAAGGGGAGAAAACAACAGAAATACAGTACTTTATATTGGATAAGGGGAAAAAACAAGCTAATGTCACTAGCATCAAATGTATTGTGACTGAGACAAATGCACACGCACCATGCATGTCTCAGGAAGTAAACATCTGAGAAGTACTATGTTAGAAATAAGTCTGTTATTACATTTTTTATCATAACACTATACTATAACACTATACTATAACACTATACTATAATACTAACTAGCACTACCCTGCAAGAAAATGGCTGCTCCTGTATTTCCATGTCCTCTACATGGATCATTAACTGATGAGGATGCTGACTATTTGCCTGGAACGTGTAAGCTTTAGCCTCAGTCTTTTTTGCATCATTACACAGTGCTGAATTAGCATATCATGGATGTAGCCATCAAATGCATATTTAGGACCCTTTTGCAGGTTTCTAATTTCAAACAAGTCAGCTTAAAACTTTAACAATCCAGCTGGGGACAGAGTTTTCAACCAACTCACAGAGTTGTGTTTGCTAGCTAGCAACAGCCAAAAGAAATAGATGGTCTACTAATGAAGTCAAGGACCCATTGTTTAAAACATTACAACACATTTTTAGTGGTTAATCTGCCAACAATTCCTTCATTGCTAATACCACCATATTAAGTAGGTTGTTAAAAAGCCCTGGAATAACACCACCAAAGATCCTTACGAAAGATTCTGAGGATCAGCTGGAAGGACAGACGTACCAACATCAGTGTTCTTGAGGAAGCCAATATGACCAGCATCACCCCCAATACAACACAATACAACCACAATAATTTAACCCCCACTATAATGTAGCACCAACTTCGATGGACAGGCCATGTCATCCGCATGTCCAACACACGTATTCCCAAACAGATCCCGTAGTCCCAGCTGAAGGAGGGTCAAAGAAAAAGTCAAAAGAAACGCTTCAAGGACAATATAAAGACCAGTCTGAAGAAATTCCACATCACATCGAGCAACTTGGAGGGCATTGCACTGGACAGGCGCTCCTGGAAGAAATACGTGCAAGAAGGAGCTTCATGTCATGAAATGGAACTCTGCTGTGCCGCAGAGACAAAGCGACAGCACCGCAAGGAGAGAGAGAAAAAGGCTCAACCACCACCACTCACTTCTGCCCACGCTGCAGCAAAGTATGTGGATTGCGGATCGGCCTCTACAGCCATCTGAAGACCCACAAGTAGACTACCCAATGGAGAGGACAGTCACACTCGCCTTGAGTGACTGCAGATGGTACAGGTAAACAGCTGTTCTGACAATATATTAATCATTTAGCACTGATATTTTAGATTCTACTGATGTTGACAATTGAAGACTTGTGTTTACATTGCTAAGTTTGCTTAAATGTTTCCAACTGGCACCTGATGACAGGAAAACATTAATTTAAGAGAGAGACTGTTTTAAGTGCAACAACACATCTAATACAAGGCTACAAAACACATTGACGCATCTTGAAGACACACAAACCCAACAGCCCATTGGGAAAACTCCTGCTCCTGACCGATCCACCCCTGCTTTAAGCTGCATGATTTCACCGATGAAGTGCAATAGGGCCACTATACATATAACGTGACAAGCATTTGAAACAACTAATTTAAGACACAAATGACTGACTCATTGTGGCTGAGCAGCTGTCTGTGTAGCTTTGAATGCAAATAAAGTGGTATGGGTTAGGGCAGGTGAAGTCATGTAATGTGAACTGGCTGAAAGTGGCCAAAGCATGTTCATATTCAAAACAATCTGGCAACGTGCAATTTCATTTCAGTTTGAAGGATTATAGGAAGGATGGTATTGTAGCAGGTAAAATTATATAATAATGACAACCACATGTTTAACAAAGACCACTGTCACATTCTTTCTTACATGACCATTCTGGGACTGTCCTTTTTAGACAACACAGACACTCTTCAATAAAAAGAGAATATTAGTGAGCAAACGCGAGATTCGGATGCACTGTTGTGCCCGCAGGATGCCACATGTCTGCATGTGGGTGGACATCACTGATACTGGCACAACATCATTAACACCTTCCATTATAATCCAAGTCTACCTACTCTACATAATTGTTTCAGTATGTGAGCAGTGCCACGAGGGGTTTTAAGGTTTAACTCTGTTCCGTCACCAGCAGTTGGTCTCAGATGAACATTCTGTTGCTATAGCAACCCCTTCAGGCACAGTTCCATGGCAGTTGCTGTTCAACTGACATTGTTACAGCCACCGTTTTGTCACAGCCACCGTTTTGTCACATGTGACTAAGTCTACATATTGACGGGCATCTTTTATCTACTCTCCACATGCACTTGTTTATTTGGTCTTTTTCAGCGATCAGTTTACTGCCAACCAAGCCAGCCACTATGAGGCTAAGTCGCTAATACAACATTCCAAGTAACTGTTAATTTACTGTTGGGCTAACTGTTATGTATTTTACTCTTGTGGACCATATACTGTATGTACATATTTACTAGATCAGATACTATGTTGTACTTCCTATGGGGACTTAAAGTAGTTCTTTCAGTGGTGATACTTTGTTTCGTTCTGGAATGAGGGACAGTATAACTAATTTGACAGAAAACTCTTGTTTCTGTGTTTAGCTCACTGCACAGCTGTGCACCTACATGCATAGTGGTGTCATCAATAACATAACCCATGAGCATGGCTATCTGCTGTCTCTTCAGTTGTTACATGTGCTGCACACTTTATTGGTCCCATGTTGGGGAACATTGTGAAATAATCACCTATCATTCATGTGAAGACAATTTACTATTATTTCCCCAGCTAGTGATGCTCACCGTTGGATTATGGCTATTCAAATTTTAACTGTATCTTATCTGAGATGACACTGTTGCTGAGTATCAGTGTCCCTAAGCACATTTAGAAATGGGTTTATTGGGTTACATCTGTCATTTGTCAATACCAATACCATCCAACGAAACCACTAACCATGCAAGAAACTAGATGCTCTGGCCTCTTAGTTGTAAGTTCAATATGCAGAAAGTTTGCTTTAGCTTTTAAGCTGCTATTTTTTGCTCTATTTTTTGTTCATTTTAACATATCTAGTAGGCCAGATGACAGTTTGGCATTAAATTACATCCAGTCAAATACCTCCAAATAATCTGCCTCATCTGGCTAAAGAACTGTCATCCCAATCTGGGCTAGTAACTGTTTGAAACACTGTTACTGAAATCTTTTGCCGTTGTTGTGATTCTACCACTGTCCACACAGCCACAAAGAGACAGCGTCACAACAAGCTAAAGGTTGTAATACACATCACGACATGGTGTTCATGTTAATTGGAGGATTAGGACTGGGAGAGTTGTGGCTTAAAACCACTCGAGACTGATGCAATGATGCGTTCTTCTGGATCCATTTGGCAGGTTGGCGGGTGTTCATTTCAAGTCCTATTTGTGAATATATTATAGGCAGAAGGTTAACGGACAGAGGTCTCAGCTTTTGTCCCGCTGAATTCATCTTCCTTAGTCTTGTTTGTTACTGAATCCCCAGAGAGACTTTTACAGGTTTCAAGCTGTGATTATGTGCATTTGTGTGTCTCACCAAGACACTAGACTTTGAAAGCAACAGAGGGGGATAAAACAGGTGACCTTTTAATGATAACCTTTTCACAGTGGGGTTTCATTTCTTAATCACTGTCAACCCAGCTATACCCAGATATAAATCCCTTCATATCTTTTTTTCCCCCTGTCTCACTGTGAGGCTTTAGGTCTTTTCCCCTCTATAGGCTTGTCATGGCTTTGCAGCCTGTCAGCATGCTCTCACTGAGGTTCTCTAGGGATTCAGTCTGTGATGACCATCCTGTAAAGCAAAGATTCCCATGTAAAGCTAACCCAGTTTATCACCCGGACCATGTTTCTCCATGTCCTCCTCTCCCCTGCCCTCCCAGGTGACCAAAGTATGACACGTGTCAGTGGTGCGTGTTAGTGTTGAGAGATGGGACGGAGAAAGGGCAGGGTTGGCCTCCCTTGTATCAGAAGTCAATGATTCACTGGGGTGAAGAAGGACATTCTGCAACACTGAACAGTTCCTTTACAGCGCTCCCTTTCCCTGCACACATCTCCTTCCCTTGCATAATGCTGTCTGTCCTTAACACTCAACACTATTTATGATACCGCACAAAATGCTATACTTCCGAATTATCATGCTCCACTTCCGAATTATCATGCTCCAAACAATTCTTGAAGTAGCTATATTATGAATCAAATTGGGTTCTGAATTATTTCAATCATCTGACATAACAAATGAAGTATGTAAACATAACACATCTCATGATGAGCACAAATCCCATTCATTTGTTAAGTATAGCACAGTACAGCCAAGAAATAACGACTTTCTGTCCCTCTTAAAAGCAAGACAACAATGCAATGCACTGCATATATTGCATAAATGCACTATACCAGTACATATAAATTAAGACTTAATATTTACAGAACAAAGAACATTGTTCCTGGTTATGTTCGAACAGAACTGGTTTGTACGACGCGTCGAATCAAAAGTGTTTATGCCACACACCGGAGTGAAAAGCTGGTTGCTGTAGAGAGGAAGGAGACGCGATACTGTACATGGCAAATATGGAGATAATAGCGCACATTTTCAGTTTCAAATGAAAAAAAGAGAGCTAGAGAGAGAGAAGTTCAAACCCTAGCTCCTTTCTCAGCACATTCAGTATAGTCAGTTCAGCTGTAAGATTTGGTGTTTAGGATTTGTTCGTACATGTACTGAACACTGCTAGACCGCTCTACTTCAGCTAAGTACAGATATGTATTACCCCAAGAACAAGACTCAGATCCAACTACCACAGTGTCTCTGCACCTGGCAAGTGTAAAATAAAATTATTAAAGTAATTTGACTCCATTGCCTTGTACATTTTTGTGTGTAAATACCAAATTCATATGCCTTACTGTTATCCATTAAAGTGGTGAATTTCTATTTCTGTCCCAAAGCCACCTGGCTGTCTGGTTAGTCAACTGTCTCTGAAATTGAGTATTATTCACAGATCCTTGACGTGTAAAGCCTTTCTAAAAGACAGTCCAAATTCCTTTAATAAATATAGTTGTTTGTCAATTTCTAGTAGGTCACCGTTGGAAAAAACAGTGTTGGAAACATGGTTTTCCAAAGTAAAAATGTCAGATAATATTTTTAGGCCAAAATGGGCTTGAAAGATTTGTGTTTAACCAAGACATCAAGGGAAAAAATAATGCTGCTTTATTGCCTCGTGGTTCAGGAGTTTTGAGCCAAAATAGTGTGGAGAAAAAAAAGGGTTTTATAAATAGCCACATGAATGCTATCTATACCAAATTAGCGTTTCCATGGCCCATTACCTAACATTTTACCACATCTCTGTAAAATCAGCTCAGTAGTTTTTGAGATATCCTGCTAACTATCACACAAAGAGACCAACAACAAGTGAAAAGACAAATCCATGAACAGATAGCAAGTGACTTTTCAATAAAGCCTTTAACTGGTTATTTACCTCTTTGTCTCTACAGGTAACCAATAGAACTGGGGTTTAAGCACACACATACTGGAAATTACGACATGCTATTTCATTATATTGACTTTGGACATGTATCTGTCAAGAATGGCGTGTAAAGTCCTGGTTGCCTGCGTGATCAAAATCCTTCTAAAGGTTCATACAACAAGCCTGCTTTGCGAATGTAACTGTAAAATAGCTCATAAATTATTTTCTCCAACGCTCTGTTATTTCCCTTCACTCGCTCTTTTTCTTGAGCAGAGTGTTTACCTTACTTTTATTTTACAAGGAACTCCACTTGACAAAGTGGAGAAATTGAATAGCAGTTCCACAAAACAATAATAATGTTTAATTCCAATGTATTTAAACATTGATGCCAGTGTTGTTTTTACTTGATTATTCCTACAATATCTCCCCATGGTACTACAATATGGTAGTTTCAGTCTGAGTTTCCTGTCCAGTGAGAGTGCCATCACACAAAGAAGTCTGTGTATTAAGTCTGAGTGTTTTTTGAAGCTTGTGCAAGCTGCATGCTTCAGAATAGTGGAAGAATAGACTGAATATACTGTATGTAGAGGTTTGTGAACTGCTGATCTTATCCTTTCCAGGAAATGTATTTTAGATAATGATACATGTCTATTTGTATTCCGTATTCACACAATCTGATGTATTTTTGCACATTTTTGGCAACGTCAGAATCCAGCCAAATGACTGCCAGCACTTGGCTGATTTCACAAGTGTATTTTGTCAGCAGCCTAATAATACATACTGATCTACATACACAGCGGCAGAAACCAACACTCTGCAGCTGGCAGTCTACTGTGGGACAAACGTTTCAGCCTGCTCCAAACATGACAGCATGGATAAACAAATCACATTCAGCTGACCATCAGATAAGTGTATTCCCTTTAACTTTAATCTTTCAATCATCAACGGCTGACAAAAAAAAATCCAGCAAAAAGACCCCACGAGCAATACATGAGCAAAAAGAGCCAAAACATATTATCAATGTCATTGTGTGAAAATGTTGAGCTTGTATGTGTTTTTCTGTGTTAATGTAGCGGCCATCGAGTCACGCGCTGCTGTCTCCCTTGAGGGGTTAAAGTGTCATAATCACCGCGCGTTCGTTCGACTGGCCTTGAGGATGTTAAAAATGAGTGCTCTTGGCAATGGAGGTGACATGAAACTTCTTTAAAAATGATGGGGAAACTTTGATAAGTCCTCAACAGGGACATGAACTGTCAGGAAGACAGATACCTCAAGTGAAGCAGGGACCTTTCATTAATGTAACACAATCCCTCTACCATCTGTTTAAGCTGACATCGAGAGGGTCCTTTTGAAGCACTCGTGAGCCTCATGCGTGAACCACCCTTGCTCATCATTGACACTCCTAGGACTCTCCAGGTGATTAACCATGCATCTTTGTACTTACAATACATGTACAGTATATATGCATTCTTCTTAAATTATATCTGGGTTTTTTTAGTATTTTTTTGGAGATTGCTAAACATACAGACATTGTTCTTCTATTTAGCAGTTGCCACAGCTAAATAGAAGAACAATGTCTGTATGTTTAATTCTGTGTAGCTGTATGTTTAAATATCACCAGATTTGTCAAGGACATTGTTCAGACATCAAATGTCCCATTTGTCTGTAATATATTAAGCATTAATACCACGTTTAAGTAAAATCTGAAAAGTAATTAATGTGAGAAAATTACTTTGCTTAAAATTAATTTGCTTACAGGTAAGATAATTACTGATTTCTAAATTACATAATAGTGAATATGGACCAAATACCATGTCTTTTTAACCATGTCTTTTGTCCCTTTTTGTCCTGTTTTCGTCGTCTGATTTCAGAAGTGGACTGCCTTTGGTAAAGAGAAATAACAATGATAAGCAGTGGACCTAAGCTAAATGGCTAATGATGGGAAAACTTTGACAACAAGCTGAACTTTGCATTCTTTGTTTACAAAGACTTTTTGACCTCGAGTAGCACTATGTAGCTGTTTTTCCTATGAGCAGCTCTCCATTTTGTTTGGCAGGTGACACGATACACGTTCCAGCCAATGGTTTCACAGATCTACCGGTGGTGGTAATGCGCCAAGATATGAATCAGTAGGCCAGCAAAGACGGTGAAGAGGAAGACTGTAAATGCTAGTAAACATGGCTGTAAACAATACAGGATTTAAAATACTCTACACATCGGCAAATGTTTTATGAGGAAGGAAATGCATTCAACACGTTTGTCAGAGCTCAAGGATACATACAATGTGTTTTTGGTGAGAAACACTGAATGTAAACAAGACTATTACTTGTTTACAAGAAAACTCCAAATTGTGCCTTTAACAGTTATGATTGGTTTTAAGAGATTCAAGCAACACATTTTTTTTAAATCACCTTCAGTATGTCAGAATGAAGATTGGACGCAGGCAGACCTCGCTCTCTCTGCACCTGATTATTAGTAACCACTGTTTGGTGACTGTGCTGGTATTTGCCATTTTTTGATTCTGCCAACAAACAGTGATTGGAGAACAGTATATTGTTACTAAAATGGACTTTTTAATTAAATACACCTGTTTGCTCAGAAGTTATCTCTGTCTCCTTCCTGCTCTAATCATGTATCGACAACCCTTGCAATGTGTTGAGTTTTGAGATGCCATTTAGCACACGTTCTGAATGTGCGTCTGACCTAGAAAAGCAGTACTGTATGATGATGCACTTTTTTAACTGAGTGGTTTCATTTTCAGTGTTATATATCTTTGACATACAATCTCAGAAGCACATTTTGAGGCATTATCAATTGTTAAATTTGAAAATTGGGAAGAAAGAAAGTTTATCATACTGTTAAATAAAAGTGAGATATCCTGCTTAAAGGATAAAGTTGATGTTATTCTATACTTTGTTTGTATTCTGTCAACAAATTGTCAACAAATCCCATGAAAAGACCAAAACTAACAATGTGTTAGTCTGTCTCTCAAAACTTTCCAAGTTTCATATCCTGTCTGTGGTTCCTACTGAACCAAAAAAAAGTCTTAGTAATTTAGCAGCAGGGTGGTGTATGTGGAAATGACTCAAAATAAACTATAGTGCCCACGTTCATAGTAATGAAAAAAACATGTTGCCCAGTGCAATGTTATGCCTCATTTACATGTATTTCACAGGTTTTGGATAACAATAGAGGTGTACAGAGGTAATACTCATTATTGGGGATCTAATCATTGTTAGTTTTGGTCTAACACTAAGAGAACTGTTATTATCAGTTAATATCACCAGACTTGTCCTGACATCTGTGACTGGATTAAATTATAGCTTCATGAGCCACATATTAGCATGGACTAATGGTAACAGCAGACAGTTTATCACAGAACTTTTTCCCCCTGTTGTATGTACTTTTTAATTTTTTTTTTTTCTAACTGTGAAGCACTGTAGCCTTGGTTTTGAAAAAGTTCTAATAATTGAAGTTTTACTTACATAGTGTGAAAATGTAAAAGAATGTGAAAGTTTTAAAACTTGCATCATGTTTTCTAAAGTCATTCCACTTATAAGCAGATAAACAAAAGAATCCACCGTACCCTCTGCAACAAGCGCAGGTCCATGAAATCCAACCACAGGTGGAGTACAGCTCAGGACTGCATTGGTATTCCAGCTACAATTGTCTGCACTATCGCCAGTTCTTCAATTTATAAGCCTCCTCCACTACAATTCTTCTGTGTCCAACTACAAATAAAAATCTCTGGCCAGCACACTACTTGATCAAGATGGTGTTGTACCTTGCTACACCCCCCCTATCAGTATTCAAGGCACAGGGCAAAGACACATTTTCAAAACAAAGCAACTGCAGCAGCCAAAAAGCCCCTCCAAAGCGGGCTTTAGAGCTCACTGGAGTAGGCCAGAAGCAGAGCTAATTTTTCATAATCAGTGACAGTTGCACTGATGTCAGAGCTTAAGTAATCATTGAGCACAAGCACAGCTATTTTAGGAGGCGTCTGACTGAGTGACAAGGGTCTAAAGGGAAGAAGGATGGAGTGGGAAAGAGAAAGCACGAACGCATGCGACAGGCCAAAAGAGAGAAACGAGGAGCGAAAAAAGCAGAGCCTCTAATGAGGGAGGGTAGACACTAATTAAATTTGAGAGGAAATCTCAATGTGAAACTTTATTCTAAAAACATATCTGATAAAAGCGGTCTCTCCTTGAACATGGTGCCTCTTTATTGTGAGTGGTGGTCAATTAAATTAGTGGTCATGCATGACTGAGGGAGACGTTCAGTAAAGCAGACAGGCATGCAGACAACTCGTGAGAGATCTGGTGTTCCATGTGAGAGGTGTGAAGTGACCATGCATTGATTGCCAGATTAAGCACTTCATTGAATTTATATAAAGAGGGCAGATATACAGAAAAAGAAAAAAAAAAGACCTAGTCCTCACATGGCTGTTATCCTAACCTAACCTGGTCTTAGTGTCTAATTTTAATAGACTTTTCTTTCTTTTCACTATTTCTATAGCAAAACCTTTACCCAAGTATTATTACTGTAAATGGACTCCACAGCCTCCAGTCATGGTTGCATTTGTCTGAAGCCCATACTGTACATGAGCATATTAGCCTTGCCTGACAGACGAGTCTGGCAAGTTGGTCAGACTGTGAATCATGTCTGGCCTTTCTCATCTCTTCCTTCTGTTATCTCAGAATTTAAAAGCGTGAATGCATTTTCTTCTTTTTATTTATTTATTTTTTTTTTTTTAAAGCTGCACAAGCATATCTTTTTATCTGAGGAGAAGATGCTGCTGCTGTTTTCCCTAATGGAGTTGGAGAGTTCAGTTGGTATTGAGAAGAGGAATAAAAAACACAGAAAAAGAATAATCACTCTTGTGTTTTCATCTGTCGTGGAAGATGCACAATGTACAAACTGTCACTGCCACCTCAGATATCATCTATGGATGTCTGTGTTTGTTTATTTTATTTTTTTCCTCAGTAGCCCAGAATCATTATTGATAAATGACTGATGGAATCTGAGCTCAGTTCATCTCCATTTTATCAAGAAAATCAGAATCAGAGAGAACGGTGTTCCCATCTTATACAGGTGGGAATATTTTGCTTATGTGTTAAGATATGAAACATGGTTCAGCGAATATGGACAACGCTACATGAAACATTATTCTGAAGGGTTTGGAAATTTAAAACAACACAAAGTGTGTTGTTATCTTTCATAATACAAAGTCTCTCTGCGTGAAATTGTTCTGAGGGAGAAAGAGGCCATTCACATCCCAGTGTGATCAACTCTATAGACTCATCTGGCTTGTGAGGCTATGAACATAAGTGTACATAGTTAACATATGACCACACGCATCATACAGCACCTTAACAAAACAGTTTGTGTAACTGTTCACTAGTGCACATATATAACTGGCCTTATGATAATCCTTCAGATGGATAGGATGTTAGCACATTACATAATGCTGCTTTCATTTCTATCTCCTTTTTCTCTCTAGCTGTCTCAACACACACATTACAATATAATATGATACAGGGCACCATATGATACAATATTATGTACTTTACTATCCCTGTAGGGCAACACACCATGTCCTGGACTCTCAGTACTCCTGATCCACTTTAGATCCACTTACAAACTAACAAGAGTCTACATCCATGTTAGCGGCTCTGTAGAGCTGTACTAAATGCTAACGTCAGCATGCTAACATGCTGATCTTTAGCAGCTTCTGTTTACCATGCTCAGCATCTTAGTTTAAGGTGCTAGCGTGCTACCATTTGCTAATTAGCACTAAATAGAAAGTACAGCTGAGGCTGATGGGAATGTCGTTAATTTTGCAGGTGTTCGGTCACAAACCGAAGTACTGGACAAATTAAAATTTGGACCTGGTGATGATGCTAGATGAAAAGTCAGGGGATCACCAAAAGCTATTACAATTTATGTATTAAGTAATTACAATTTTGTTGTTACAAATTTCATGGTAATCCATCCAATTGTTGGATTCACTGTCTTGGAACCTGAAAGTCTAAACAAAACATAATGGCACTCCATCCAATAGCTGTTGAGATATTTCAGTCCTGGAGTCCCACACAAATTTATACATTATCTTCACCGTGCATTCACACTCAGACATTCTGCATAAAGCCTGTGACCATCATTTCACATTACTTCTGAAGCTTCACTGTCATAGCTATGAATGAATGATTGTAGCGGTTTTGCACTGAGGGAGCCCGAAACTTTTATCACAACACAGAAATTGGAATTTGGAGCAAAGTATATGGATGCGGGGTCAGACACTATTTTCTTTGCCTGTCCAATATCAGGCAACTCATTCAGTAAATGGACTGAAGAGGTGGATATTCTATTACCTTCACAGCAGTGTGTACCAGACGAGTAATTTGAGACAAATTACCATACTATGCTGTCATTTTGTATCTTATAATGCTCTCTAGGAATGGATTATAAAAGAGAAAATAAAGTTCGACTGAACACCTACATCCTCGTAAAAAATACATCAGCAGTAGCAGGATGGAGCAGACCTTCAACATGGGCTCTCTAAATGAGTGCATTATCAATATGGGCCCCAAGGGCAGGCCCAGATGATAGCCGTATATGTCATCCTGCCTGTGATCAATTACTGTTCTGGAGACAAATACAATCACTTCTGTCTTTTTCACTTATAAAATCTGGGCCCATATTTATCAAACTGGTAAAAGTAAAATTGTGGACTTCAGTGAAAGATAAAAGTAAAAATGTTTTACTCTTAAACTTAAGAATAAAAGCTTCAGTCAGTACAAAATATTGTGTTTCTACAATTCATAATAGGGTAGTTTTAGCCATCAATTTGTATTTGACTGGAACATTTGACAGGATGTTACACCACTTCTGCTTTCTTTTATTTATTTATCACAGGTGCAAACAACACGTATACTGGCATTGATTTAGTTTGCAATCACTTTCCATGCATCTCCATTTTCTGCACTTGTCATTGTGGTACTAAATTCTCTTTATTACATGATTTCTTTGATGTATCCGTCTACCGGCAGCAACATTTCTTTCCTGCTCTGCTTTTTGTTCCTATTTCAGACTAAAGTAGAAGTACGTGTACAATTTGACTCCAGTTTTAAGTTGCTCTCAGAGCACTTACACACAGCCAGTTTCCCATTATTGTATCCCTATCTATATATTATAAATATATGATATTGTTAATGTTTTAATGATTTCAGACAAATAAAAATGTTTTTGCCGAATAACACATCGCTGAGTAAAAGGTAAGGATTAAAAATGGAACAAACAATGGAGCCGATGTAGGGCGAATCCTTGTCTTTGATTGGCATTTGCCTCTCTGAGCATACATATGATTAATTATGTGATCATTTGAGAGCTTCTCTTAAAGGTTACTCCTACACTTTGCTGTGAGGGTTTGTCTGTGTCTGTGCTCTGCACACAAACCTAACATTTGACCACACGAGCAAATCCGTAGAATTCGCTTGAAGCTCATACTGCAAAAATGCAGTCAAACAAAAATAATGAGCAATTAGTCTTATTCCAGTATGTTCACTCGTCACGTAACACTGTTCTTCCGTGTGTACGTCGGATGATTTGTGATGTGATATGAAACTATATCCGCTGTAGTTCCTACTGCTGTGAAACAGCTGCTTTTTTTGCTGATCCAATCAAACACAATTAGTGTCTGCAACACAAACACGCTTTTTCCTCATCTCTCTCTCTGTCTCTCACTTATACACACACATTGGCACAATTGCATGATCCCCCCCTCCCTTTATTAACACCACTTGCCTATAGGGAGCTGGCAAAGTTAAGTGAGCTCTCCATCTGTTAAATTAGAGTGTGTCAAAACTTTTAGCTGCTGAGTGATCCAGAGACATAATCCCATGTCTCCTTGGGTAATGAATTGTACTCATGCTAATTAGCACGCACATGGCCAGCAGTAGCAGTGAGAATGTCCTAATCAAATAGACTTATGGTTTTGTCATGTCTATGGTTTCTCTCTTCTCTCTGGGGCTGGCTGGATGGGCCCTGGCTTAAACCTCTGCTGCTCACCCCTCCCTAACACATCACACTGAAGGTAACTTGTTTTATTGGACAGTATAGAGCAACATTAAACATTAGCACAGAGAGGCAGATGACATGTGACAATGGTCCCCAGTTGCGCTCGAAACAGGGACGTTGTAATTACATGGTACATTATACTGCTGGAACACTTTTACCTTAAGGCAGTCTGTGTGGATGATAGTGAATATAGGAAAAAAAACGCACATAATAAAAAAAAAAAAAAAAGACAATCTGCATTTCTTGAACCGATATTTGCATCTTTTGTGTATGGGTACCATCAGTCTGTGCGATAGAGTGATAGAATGGGAGAGTGAGAGTGACACAGAGAAGGAGCAAGTCTTCAAGGGTGAATGGAGCACAGGGTGTCTGTGTTGCTAAACACTGGCTATAATAGAGGCCAAGGATTAGATGGCAAACTTTATACCCCTGCACCCACACACACACACACACACACACACACACACACACACACACACACAGCATTCCATCAGGGCTTTATCTGGCCTTTTATTTGCCTTTATCGAGCATGGCGGAGGCAGCCCGCTCAGCGTTAACAATGTCGGGCTAAAGTCATTTCACACAACACTACTTGGTCATGTAAGCTGACAACTTTTATATTCCCTTATGTCCTTGGCTTGCTCTGTCGTGTGGGCTTATCAGGAGCAGGGAGTGGCGCAACCGGTTGGTTTTCAGCACCAAGACGTGCCACAGAGTGGGGTAAATTGTGCTAATTTCAAGCCTGGAGGAACCATTACTAGGAGGTGAGCATAACTCGTAGTGGCAGACAAAACTGCCTAGAAAGAGGGAGCGTACATTGCTCATGGATCTACTACATGCTGCACTGGGTTTAAGTGTTCAATACTGGGCATTGGTGTGCATCAAAGCTTTCACATGCAATTTATTCTTTGGTTGACAAAGGGTGTGTGTGTGTGGTGATGGTGGTGCTTTTGGGTATGGGGGTGTAAGGGGTTCATCTGCACAGTCTTTTAATTAACCTCATGCCCTGTTACTATCCACACTGCCAGGACTTGGCTGACCTTACACAGATTTATGCAGCAATAAAAGTGACAAGGTTATGGAAATACAGGCTGATGCAGGACGTGACAGAGGGGTTGCTGGACCAACCTTTAACAGGCTGACAGAGGCCATTATCCTTGATGTCAGATGAAGAGGTGTGAGATGGAAATGCCCCTTGCATTTCATGCTGCACTGCCTGCTTAACGTAGAGACAGCAACCAGGGACATGAACTAATGGTGGACAGCCAAACATTGACTTAAGGATGACTAACAAAAATAAGCCATAGTCATCTCTTGAGGAGTGAAGAAGGATATTTTGAATGGGACAAAAAACCTACTAATTGGGGATGAAAACTCAAAATGCTTCTATGAATTTTATGCTGCATGCATTTAGATTTCTGAAAATATACTTTCATGCAGACGTCTTCAGATTGCTTGTTTTGTCCAACAAACAGTCCAAGACCCAGAAATATTGAGAGCTGGAACTAGTAACTTGTTTGAAAAATGTCAATTCACAATAAATCGATTGTCAAAATTCCTCCCAATTAATTTTCTGCCAATCAACTAATTGTTTGATCCACTTATTTCCCTCCATGTAGTCCAACTGGGATGTGTTATGTTAGGTTGAATTTTTATGTATAGTGTTCATAATTTCATTTATTCTCCATTTTAAAACATGACATGCAAGCCAATATGATCTCTTTCTATGGCTGCCATATATTATTAAGCTAATAGTATTGGATTTTGTCACAGTCATTTCTGCGCCCCCCCCCCCCAATATGTCCTTGTTTTACTTCTTCATCATTATTTAATCCTTAATCTGAAATGGCATGGGGCACATACAGTGTATGAAACACTTATTAGGGGACCTGCCATATCTGTCTTAAACCCACCATGTTTATCAATTAAATTATGAAAACCTTAGGAGAGCACAATAATCCAATTCAGTTTTGGATTGCTTGTGGTTGAGCAAATTCAGCGAAGTGATGATCCTTGATTGAATATTTTGGGGGTTTTTTTGCTCTGTATTGCTAAATCAATTAAAAATGTGATATGGGTCCATTCAGTAGCAGATAATTATCTTGTCATTCCAGTTAATTAGCATCCTATAAGGACTCACAGCCCGCAAGGTAACTGCCCATCACACAGCAGGGCAGAGGACTACATAATAAGATGACTTGAGGGAAGCGCACTTAGGTCAAAAGGTGGGTCTCTTCCCCGCTGGAGCTGTGCACAGTACACCTGGGAGGTCACGCTGTATTCAAACTCTGAATCATACAGATACATACAATATCCTGGGTTACTCATGGTACACATCATACTCTGTATGGCCATAGGTTGACTCAGGAAGACATAAAGAAATAAATCATCTATGATCTCATGATCTAAATCTTTTTGTTTTCATGCATATGAGAGTAGAGCTTGGACCACATCTGAAGAAAAGAGGATGATATTTAATATATTTTAACTGAAGATAATTGAATGTGATCTTTATTTTTTAGGGCTGCAACTAATAATTATGTTCAATTTTATGAATCTGTTGTTATGTGTTATTTCCGCGATTAATTTGGTGAGAACAGACCAAAACTCCAAGATATTTAGTTTATTTGTTTTAGTTTAGAAAGCAGCAAATCCTCACAATTGAGAAGCTAGAACTGGGCAATGTTTGGTATTTTTGCTTAAAAAACAATTTAAATGATTTAAATTATTAATCAAAATGTATGCCAAGAATTATTTGCTGATTGTTTGTGGATTTTTCGACAAATGGTTACAGCTTTAAAATCATTTAAAATGTGAAAGTCATGTTTATGTTCTTGTATGAAGTCAGTGAGAGAACATATCGTGTATTCCCTCTCAGGTTTTTAAACCCCAGCTGTTTAAAGCTCCTCCTCCCTATCAACATGTACACTGCAGTGAGAAATTCTCTAAACTGATAACTGACTACAGCAAACAAACACACAAATAAATAACACAAAAACCAGAGGTAAACTGCCAGATTCCAATGTGCTTTTCAGTGTTAATAATCAATTTACAATCTGGTGATTTCAGTGAGTCACGGTCCTCCAGCCAAACAGTAAGACAACACAATGTTAAATATGAAGACAACAGAACAGAGGCATCGCTTGAATCACACAATCAGCAGAAGACAAATACAATGTGTGCGAGCATGTAGTCACAGATTATCCTGTCAGGTATGTTCTTAAACAAAAAATAACATTTTAATATCCACAGGTATTAGATTATAAAATCTCTGCTTTGCATCTTAACTCTCTGCAGACATGTTTTTTTTTCCTTTCTGCAGTTTGTTTATTTATTTATTTATTTATTTATTTTTTGCCCTGCTATGTGAATAGCTTCTGGCAGTGTTCATTGATCTGCCGCACGTTGTGTCTGGATGTTGTTTTGGAGATTGGGCAGGATGAAGCAGCTTATGTAAGCAACAGTTGAAGTCATCAGGGGAAGGAGAGATTTAGCCACACATCTATGTTAGAGGAGAAGTGATGAGATATTACCAATATAAACACACTCACGCTGTGCTTAAGCACATCCATGGATTCCAGAGCCCGACGGCTGATAGAGACGCTGCAGCAGAATGGTAAATATCACTGCTCTGCATGAACATCTGTTCATTACAATGAAACTGCTACATTACCAGCTGTGGAAATTAACTGGGAACTTGTGCCATAATGCCACTCATGCTGTGGGGAAAATACAGAGACAGTATATATTTGGTGTTCAATTTTTATTCTAGCAATTAAAACGTACATATATACTGTAGGTCTGCAGATATGGAGTTTGACTTTTTCTTTAGTATTTGTACTGTAGATGAGAAACCAGTGTAGCAGAAATAAAGGATTGATTAATCTACAAAACAAGAGCCTGGCAGACATCAGTGGTAGAATTTTAGATTATTTGCAGGACACATATTAATCATCTGTGCCCTCAAAATTGTTCCCATTAAGTAAGAATTAATTCACACAGATTGACTGAACAGAAGCAATCCGTTATTTCCCTAAAAACATTTAAACATTGATTAATGTTTTTTTTTTTTTTGGGCCACTTGGGGGCAGCGGAAAAGCTGTAAACACAACACTGACATACTATCACCTTATCTAGGTGATTTGGCGAATGTGCCAGCAAAAAGTTGCTTATTTACACATCAAGCAGACACAGAACAACATTACCGTTCAATTGGAGTCGTAAGTCCAGTACTCACTCTCCTGTTTTGGTCTCCACCAACTCCTGAGCAAAATATCTGGCTCTTTAGCTGCTATATTCTCCACTATGATCACCAGCTAGTTGCTAACTTTGTCTGTCTGCTGCTTGGTGTTGAGCAGGTAGTGTACAGTGGGTTTGTCAGAGCTTTTTAAACGAAAACAGCTGCCTGCTGCCAGGCTGATGACAGCAGAGTTGGCAGTCTAGAAAACCAAAACAATGAGCTGAAAGATGCTAAAACCCTCCGTAGAGCTGAGAGGAACTGCTGAGTTGGGTGATAATTTTCTGTGGGTTGTTCACTATGAGCAACCTCTTTCAAATTACACACAATCATTTTATCCATTGTTAATATAAAAATATTGATTAGTGCAGCTTTAAGGGATGGCAAATAAAACAATGTTGTCTTTAACAGACAAAATGCTAAATATATCCACATATCTCAGTCCAAAATAAAACAATTCAACCAAAGAGGCCTGTGATGATTGTCCAAGACACAACAACTTTCATTGTTTCACTTCATATGTGTCGTGTACTGTCACAGCTAAACCTGACAGCCAAACCAGCAAGACAGTAGCAGTGAAACAACACTTTGTGTAGCACACAAACTGTATGAGAAAGAGCATCAAGCAAACAAGGACAAATGGAATGAATAAGACAGTGTAACAATTTTAGTTTGAGGGAATGAATTCAGTAATTTGAAGCCATCTCTAGACTAAAACACAGCTGCTAGTGTGCTCACAGTCGGGGTGCTCCTCACTCACTGGCCAGAACAACAAATATCTTCACCTCCTCTTGCTACAGTACTGTAACTTAAAGCTAGTAGCCTCATTTTAATAACTGGACTAAGTAACTTGAGATCACAATTTAGTGATTCAAGACTAAAATGTATTTATTCAAGGAAACAAATTAAGCAATTAAGCAATTATTAGTAATTATTTAAGGGAAAAAATACTAACTATTGAGCACCAATTATCACAAATTCCGCCCCTTAATACTTGCTGGAGGGAAACAAACAATTACCAGTGAAAATGATAATTATCTGCAAACAAAATCTGAAAAATATAGAAAAAAAGAGAGATAACAAAAGACAGACATGATGAGGTGGCATAAGTACACAATAGAAAACACTTGCGAAGCCTGCTCATGGGTAAAATATAACAAACGTCTTAACTAGGAGTGACATCTACAGTATAAAGTCCCCCGAATCACAATAGTCCTTTCAGATGGATGTAATAAAAAAGATGTCCATATTTGCTGTTGAATCACTACCTGGGTGATAAAGCTGCACTTAAAAGAGGAGATGGCTTCGTTTTTACGACCATGTTACATCACCAACAGGCAAAGGTCACTCCGCAACAGCTGTTTTGTGGAACATCACATCGGTTTCGAGGTAATTAATTTTAACAAAGTGGCACAGCTTCAAACCAGAAAGCTCCGAGGACACTGGTGACATTTTGGTGTTTGAAGTGATTTTGTTTTCAGTCCATTGAACAATATATCTCTTAAAGAAATATTTGAGGAGGTGATTGACGTTTTTTCCAACCGTGTTACCGCACACGTAGTTTCAGTATTGGGCACACAGCACAAAAAAAAGCACATCCTCCAGTTAGCCATTATGTGTCTATTAAATTTGAGCTTTAGTGAGTTAGTGCCTCCTCTCTGTCACTCTGTCTGTGTCAAGAGTTGGACGCAAAAATCCATTCAATGTTAGTTTGACTGTAATAAAAAACTTGCAGTCTATTAAGAAAGTGATACAGCGACTGTTAGAAGTGTGTAACTGAGTTTTGTACCATTGAACAGGGAGGAAAGGAAACAGAGAGAGAGAGAGAGAGAGGGAGAATCATTTTCTATTTTCAGATGACCACATTAAAAGCCTCCTTTGAAGAAATACGCTGTGAGAAAACTCGTATAGCATATTTGTTCCAAGACCACAAAAACTGGTGAATTCCAATTAAATAATGCCCCGGGACATTTGAATCAGAATGCCACAACTCTATGAAAAGATACCTGTTCAAAGCAGCAATGGTAATGAAATAAGAATGAAAATTACTAACAATGAAGTCAGCCTTAAAAATGAATCCGAAACGATTTGGGCAAATAGAATTCATAAAATATGACGGCATGAAAGCCAGTTAATAAACTCCTCTGCTGCCTAAAGAGATTTAAATGGTCAAATATTCTCATTTTGCATCCAAATGTATCATGCCAACACGTGAATGTTTTTATATGTTTTCTTATATGGTGTTCCTTCGACTGACAGACATATTCTGATGGTTTTACAGAAGTGTACCACTTTTGCTCATAGTGAGTTGTAAAACTGTATGTAAAATGGTTTTTCATGTCGTCTGAGATTACAATTTATTTAATGTTTTAACTGAGCTTTTCATGGTCCTGTCCAGCTAGTTAAGAATATGCAGGGATCAGCTCAGGAAATATGCTGCAACAAGCTGAAAACGTTGTATCGTATCAATATCAAGTATCACAAAAAAGAGAGTGGAATATTAGTTACTTCTTTTTTTTTTAATATGTAACACTCTCTCATTGTTATTTCAGCCCTTTACATCCTCTGTGCAAACAATACTAAATAAAAAAAAAATCAGAAAAGGTCCAGACTCGAGGCTCCATGTCCTTGCAGGACAAAGAGAAAATCTGCTATGCTTTTTACACTTTGATCTAGTGTTGCTATTAAAAGGTTCAGTAACAGAGGTTTGACACCAGAAGAGCGACCAATGCTTTCCCACTGGCTGTTTTCAAAAAGTTGCACAATTGATCAGATAGAATGACCTGAAGGACGATGTGTGTTCATTCCTGTTCTGAATAGAAATGGATGTTTAGGCACTATTTTTTATTTTTTATTTCAAAGTCTCATGTTCCTTAATCGCTATATTGACTGCTACAGTAAAAAGCTGTAGTATTGAACCTCAGTTCAGTAGCCTTTGGACACACCTGCTAAAGGGGGATGATAACTTTAGACACCTACAACTTGGTTAATTCACAGTATTGTTTTTTTCTAAAGTGGTTTATATAATAAATGTAATTTCCTTGTGCATAACACATTATAATTAAATGACTCATTTGTAGTGGATTATTCTAGTGTTGTTGTTAATGCTGCACGTGGGCCTGCATGAAAACATTATTTTACAAAATTAACTTTTTAATTAAACATTTTAGTCAAGAGCCTCCAAGCCCACTCCTCATAATCAGGGTCTTCAGCTATAAACAGGATGTTTTTTTTTTTTAATAAAAGCAAAATAAACACACTTGTTAAACTGATTAAGTTTGACTACTTGATCTCTCTTTTTTAATTTAAAAGGGCATTAAAGAAATGTTAAAATACTCAAAAAAGTGTCAAAGCATACATAGTAGGCTAGGTGTAGGTCTAATATAGACAGTAATATCCATTTATTTGATACACTGTACGGCAGTTTGACATGGCAATATCAGAGGTCATCAGGTTGGCTGCATTTTGGGTAAACAGGTCAAACATATAATGCCAGCCACATACAGTATTACCAAAGAGGAAAACAAATTGGATTTATCATATGAGTTGTTGAATGCTAGACTGCATGTTCCAAGTGTTTAACAAATTCACAAGCAAACAAGTGATTTGGATTTTGACAACTGGAGAGCTTACTGCCGTGATTCTACCACCTTTTTAACTTTATTCCAAACACAGTAAAAGTTTCTATTGTCCCAGAAGCCCTAACAATTTGCATTCAAAGGGATGTATTCACCCAGTGGGACACACACTCTTATAAACAATGACAAAGTCTTTCATGAATAATACATTTGGTGGGACTGCTTTGAGAATGTTAAAGTCGTAAGAGGACCAGCCTTCTGTTTTTTTTTTTTTAGACTCGGTGTATGTTTAAAAAGCCAAAAATGCTTGAAGACATAATTCTTCACTTAGAGAAAGATATCATAATGAAAACTAAGACATTTGTGTGCATTTGGATCTTTCTCTTTGCCACAGGAAACCAAAGCAAGCAGTTCAGTTATGTTTGTTTTCAACCGTCCCCTGACTTAATTGCTCCATTAGTTAATTAGTTATTTATCTTTCACCGCTTGAAACCCACGTAATCACGCCATAAGGGCTGCTGCTATACAGGTCTGTTGTGTTTTGAGAGAGAGAGAGAGAGAGAGACCATACATCCAAATTAACATTAATGAAGTGAGTTATACGACTATGTATGGTGACAAAGGGGCCAGGTCTCAGAAGATACTCAATATCAAGTGACAGAGGGAGGTGAAAGGGAGGCGTGTATCAACACACAAGGAACTTCCTTGACACTTTATAATTGCCACCTTAACCTCTGGTGTCGGAGCCGTTTAGTCACTACAAAAGGTATCACATGCAAAAGGGAGGAGGAGAAGGAAAAAAAATCCAAGCTGTGCACTGCATCAACCTCACTTATCCTCCTCAGCCTGTGACACTGTGTTCCCCTGTAGTGCTTCGCCAGGAAACCACTAAAACTCCCTCAAGACTCTGGTACACATGACAAGCCCACGCTACTGTTATGACCCCTCTCGCTCGGTGCTGGTAACTGTGGCTCTTAATTGCCATCTTCTGTCATCTGGGTGAACTGTAGACCTGTAACCACCATTACATAACATAAACTCACTCATAATGCACAATAAAAGGCTCTTTGCTATGTGGATTATAGTTGAAGAAGAGGTACAGCATAGGAAAGGTGCAGGAGTTGAAGTCTTTGCTGATCCTTCAAGCAATCATTTGCACTACATTTCAACAATTCTTTTCTTGACATTCTCCCCCTTTTCACGTACATATATTCAATCAAGATGATAATAACAGGAAACCGAATCAAAGAAACGGAACTTTAACTGAACTGAAAGAGCCAAACACACAAAATGGTGTTTACTCCAAGTAAAAAGACGCCTTCAGCCCCATTCAGACCGGACTTCTTTGTCTACAGCAGGTGGAGTGATTTCAATATTACCTGCGTCAGCGTCAGTGATTTTCACCCCCTGCCCCAGTAGTAATTACAGCCTCAATAACCTGCTTTTATGTAATTCTAGTTTTTCTGCAAAAACTCTGGTTTGTAGTTTAAGTCACATTTAAAATGAAATAAAAGTGTAATAATAAAAAACTAAAAGAACAATAATAGTATATCTTTGAGTTTTTCTACATGAAGTTGCATTTAATGTTACTGACTTTCATGACCTCAGCGCACGACTGTGTGACAACAGAAGAAGTAGAATAGGATTTTGCTAACCTGACGGATCACTTGTTAAAGGGTAACTCCACCGATTTTACACATTAAAGAATATTTACAGGTCTTGGGAAGTACTACTGTATATGTGAAAAAAAGTTGTGGCTCCAGAGCGAGCTGTACAAAATCTGATAAACTGCCTCAAGTGATGTCACAACGTCAGTTGGGTTTGAAGACTACAAGTTTGAAAATGAAAGAAAATCTGGGGGTGTGGAGTTAGAAAGAGGTGAGCTTACCAGACCTCTGTAGCCCGCTCCTCTGCCTGAGGCTAGCGGCCAGAAGCTACATTAGCCGCTACTAGCATAACATACCGTTCGTGGCCAAGTTGTATTGTGGGCAATGTAGGCATCAGGTTTTGACAAGGAAAACGAACGTGTGGAATAAAAAAGACTATATCTCTGGTTCTGCTGCATCGATTTTGATACTTTTGTTTGAGTCTAACAGTGTTATAGGACAGCGATGCTGAATAGGTGGAGTACTCTCTTAACATCAGTCTACTTATACAATGGAGGAAAAAGTAAAGATAAACTATTCAAGACCAAGACCCTGGAATTTCATCAAATGGGGTGTTAGAACATCATGTTACAGGTGATTCTGTCTTTGCTTGGCTATCTTTGGATAGCTGAATTGATTTCATGTGTAGTGAGCTACAAATATTTAACACAGTTGTTGATACCAGTCTGTTTGCTACTGTAAAAACATAGCCCAACATTCAGAGAGAGAGACGTTTGCAAATGTCTGTGTTAATAACTAAATCACAGGTAAATATTAAATGGTTACTAATGCTACTATTAAAAATAATACTCAGCCTTCCAGCTGGGGCTTCACTTTTAGCTGTGAATATATCTATTCAAAAAGGACTGTAAACACTGTAGAACTTCTGTAGAGATGATTATTCACGTTTTTAATGTGATCTTGTCTTGCTCCACTGCCGTCTGTGTTGTCATATGAATTCTAAATTTTTACTCTATTTTTTAATCAGTTGTGTGGATTGAATCAATAAGACGGGAAAAAAACACCTGAATTTTAAAAGACAATTACATCTTCAATCTCAAAGCAATCA
Organism: Macquaria ambigua; assembly: GCA_008360985.2. Classification (NCBI taxonomy): domain Eukaryota; kingdom Metazoa; phylum Chordata; class Actinopteri; order Centrarchiformes; family Percichthyidae; genus Macquaria; species Macquaria ambigua. The sequence goes on along the minus strand of VMKM01001328.1, from coordinate 124,897 downwards.
AGGGACCTGTTCATCATTTCAACATATTCAATTTCTCTTTATGACCAGAAAATAAATAAACCAGAAAAGCAATCATATAGAAATGCTTCAGGGAAATATTCCAGTGATGCACTTGTCATTTTTTTCCTGAAAATCAGTTTTTTGACCACACCTAATTAAAAGACTAATCAAACTGAAAAACTGCAGAGATGTCATTAAAAGAAGTTTAGAAAATAAAAATATCACCATCTCTTTGATGTAAGCTGTAAGCGGGATACTTTGCTGTTTAAAACCAAAGTATCCCGGCGCAGGACTTCAATGTATTCCATATTCATCTGTGTTTGTGCTTAGTCCTAGACAGTTCAGCAGACCATGATATTTCCTTAAACTAAATGTCATGAAGGCATTCAAGCATGAAATGTCAGCCTAATTCAGGGCACAAGCACAAAATGTGAGCTCGCAAAGGACTTGCTCAAACCATACAGAGCAATTCATCAAAGCGAAAAGGTGGCCCAAGAAGAGTGACGTCAAAAACAAATGGTCTGCAGACGCAGCTCAAATTGATTTTGCAACAAAAATTGTCCTTAAAATCTATCTCAATTTCAATGAAACATTGTCGCTCACCAATTCTTAGAGCAAAATCTATAAGTTATGCCATTTTAATACAGGCTTGTGAAATAACACAAAGGACAATCTGTCCTTGAAAGATTATTATTGACTACATCAGTGGTAAATTGATTCTAATAGACACACCACTATATTTTAGTCTACAACAAGTTAATCTTTTAATTAATTAGATTCAGTGTAAATGAGTCCAATATGGGAACGGTGACTGTGTGTACAAGGCCGTCCTAAGAATAACGACAGCATGAGTCATTTCAGAAAGTGCCCCAAAAAGACATGTGTTTATGTTCAAGTGACAAAGTCCTCTAGAGGCTGTAGGAATTATGATGGGAGCAAAGAAGGAAGTCAGGAGATGTTGGTATAGAGCGACAAAGTTTGAGTAGGGAAGAGGTCGGGGTCAACAAAACATTAGACTTTAACTCAGGAGACTGCTGTTCATTTCCCATTTCCAGCCACCATGATCCCATTAACCTTAACCACATGGTTATTATTGTAACCTTGACGACAAAGGTCCCCTCACCTTAACTAAAAACCCACTTTAACCCAAACCACGATCTTTCCCTAAACCGTTGTCACATAATGAAATGGGGTTTTCAACAGCGACTTGTTACGGTTTTGGAAGGCACAGACAAATATGGTAAACCTTCCGAAGGGGGCGTCAGATCAGAAGATGCTTTTATGTGATATTCTGAAGTGCATGGACCAACGGTGTATTTTGTTGTTTAATTTGGAGTACTTGTTGGTGTGTAATGTTTGAAAAAATTATGGTACAATTCAGTTCAAAAACTATAACAAATAAAGCAAATGAACAGGCTGAGGATGTGAAGTTATCATTCCTGATGGGAGCCATATCGTTGCCATGGCCACTGGTCATCGCAGTGTTAGGGTTTGACCAAGTCCAAATCGAGTTATCTTATTTATTTATTCATTTGTTTATTTATTTTTCACCTTTCGACCCATGTCACTGCTGTCATGATTTTGCTCTGAATGTAACAGCACCCAACAGGAAGTTAAAAAAGAGCAGGATTCTGAGATAAAGATGGTTTTCCAGCAAAAAACAAAACAAAAAACGAACCTCTGCAATAGCTGAAGCTAACATGTCTTTCAAAACAAATCATTAGTGTATGGAAAGAGAAGAGTTGGGAAGATTTGAGTGAGAAAAAGAGAGAGTGCGTGTGTGTGTGTGTGTGTGTATATATAATCGAGAGGCATGGGGAATGTGTGTGCACCAGAGATATATGAGCATGTGTGTTGGAGAGAGAAAGCTAAAGAAGAGCGTATAGCTCGCTCTGTTGAGATAATCTTATTGTGTAGTGTGAGATGCATCCTTATGCTCTAATCTTACTGTATACTCTGAGTACCCTTGAGATTCACAGGTAGATAATCTGTGAATTTCACCCTTATGTGTGAGATAGATGTAGTCCAATTTCAAAATTGGTTAGAATTGTAAAACTTCTGTTGACTTAGCAAACATTGCTCCAGTCTGTGAAAGGTCGCAGGAGTAATTTACAGTGCTGTAGTCAGCCTAATGGTGACACACACAATTTGGAGGCAGATTACCTATATTTGTATATATAATTTGTAAAAAGAGCTCCACATTTTTACCAAAATCTACTTTACGATTGCCTACTACCACAGAATAGAGGACAGATTGTCTGGTTTCCTGTTCCTTCTGCATATTTTAATTCAGTGGATTGATCCTTTTGGAATTATTTTTTGATTGTGACTCAAATTGGCCTGTGCTTGATTTTTGGACTTGATGTGGATATGACAACAGCCCTGCTACAATATCTTTTCAAACCCCATTACCATTTTTAACACATCATAAATGCACCAAAATGTTTCCAGGTTGGCAAACTTATTGCCCTGTCTTAGGGGAACAAGACTCACTGCAAAGATGATACTATACCTCAGATTAGTAGCTTGGCTGCCAATTTAACAGTTTGGCCCATGAGTTTTCAAATTACTGGAAGCTCCACTAATACCTCTGTGAATATCTGAATAATAACATATTCTGGATCAACAATTCAGAACAGCTGCCACAAGTAAAGCACAATATGTCCAAAGAAGAACATGGAATTTGACAAAAATAAATCTAACACAGATTCATATTCATCACTCAAAATCATATTCACCATTTTTAATTTAGTGGGATTTAATTCACTGTTATTACATTTCTAAGAAGATGTAACTTAAATTGACTTAGATAGCTAATCTCAGCCCCCTCATCAGACATTGCACACATTAAATTGGAAACAGGGAGAGATTAGGTAAATTCTAATCAGGATTTATTACAGGTGCTAGACTAAAATTAATACTTACTAAAAGAGACAGTCGGGGTCAAATTTAAAGTGACAGCGTACTTTCATTTACTTCTTCCTCAAGCAATTTCACACCTCTGCATCTTTGGCTTTCCCTATGATGCGACTACACTGCTGAACTGAACTTCTGCCACACAGAGCAATGAAGAATCTTAACAATCATATGTAATTAGCCACTGAATATTCATCAGCCTAAACCACAGCATGCCTCAGGATTTGTAGAATAGTATCAAATATTAATACCTATGTAATGAGTGTAGCAGTTTATAGAAGAGCCAGTCCTCCCATTCATTTGACCGGGGGTAGTGCGTTTAGACTGCGCCGGTGGGGACCACAGGGTGTGCCGAATCAACAAAACAGAATCAGCTTTTGGAGAAACGCAACCGACGTCACTCTGCGGTGGCCAATCACACCAACAATCAGACCAGAAGACGCCCAGGTGAAGGAGAACTTTCTTTACCATGTGGCATTGTAGCATTCTGCTGTTTGCTGTAACATTCCACTGTTTGCTGTAGAATTCCGCTGTTTGCTGTAGCATTCCGCTGTTTGCTGTAGCATTCCGCTGTTTGCTGTAGCATTCCGCTGTTTGCTGTAGCATTCCGCTGTTGACAGAGCAACTGTGAAGATGGAAAAGAGACTGATGACTGTACATCAGATGTTCAACCCTGCCACGAGGGAGTAAAAAGATGTTATTCGCTGTGCAGTCGCTTGGCGTTATATCGCTCTTCAAATTGGGATTGCTGGTTAGTATTTCTAGTTGTGCTACAATCAGCATGGCCATGTAGTGACACACCTACACCACCGCACAACCCTGCGCTAATCGCCGCAACGCCTGATTTGGTCTGAATGCAGCCTAAGTCATACCACCTGATGCATAAAGCCAGCTTTGTGTGGTCACTTACAAAGTTTAGTCTGTGAGGTCTTGTTCACTCAGTGCAGTTAGTTGAAAATCCAATAAGAGGCAAAACAGTGTGAAACAAAGTGGTCATGTGCATGTCCACACAACCTCAGTGGGAGAGGTGCTGTATGCAAAAATAAATAAGTAAATAAAATTGCAATTCAAGGAGTACCGGCACACTGGAATCACAGCTTTAATTTTATTAGTGACATTTCGACCAACAATAAACATGTATATAAAATAAAACTCTATATAAAGATAGTTGTGATATTCCACTTAGTAATACAAACATTTTTTAAAGTTATGAACATTTATGCTTTTTAATGACTCTTGTTGCCTCCATGTGTCTTATTACTTAAATGAACTTTTTTTTGTGACTTATTGATTCAAAGTTTGTGCAAGACTCCTTTTGAATTATGCTTTATCTATTCACATTTATGTTTTTTTCATTTTCCCCAAGGATATCTTGACACATCACAATGTGAATAGATGATTATGATGCCACTGGTCCTTTTGCTGTACAGTATACAGTATATCCCTCATTTCCTTCCCATGGGTATTTGCCTGAGGAAGACCTGTAGTTAGTCGAAATGCTGCTAATGAAATTAATGGGAGCTGTGATTTCAGTGTGTGGGTGTTGCAGTGATCAACAAACAAGCCACACTGAGCTTAATCTGAAAATACTGGAATACAGAGTTGTATATTTTGCCGGAAACCAATGAGTGGTGGTTTACGGACAAATTAATGACAAAAACAACTAACTGGAAGGAGGCCAATCTAGAGTATATTCCAGCACACCCATCTGTTTCCTGAAACAAATCCATTAAGTTTCAATCTCTTCTTTTTTAGAGGCCATCAATTACAATGTAAGGGCGTAACACAAAAATAGAAAATGCATAAATGTCTATTATATAAATATAGAAAATATGAAAAAAAAAAAAAGGCAAAACACATTTTGATCCAGGAGTTTGTGCACAGGGGAAATGATACCAACATAACACTCTATCCGTGCTGTCCAATTCAGGATTACACCCTGTCATCATTTTGGTGAGAGCTGATATTCGTCTGTGACAGCGTTAATGTCCAACAGTAACAGCCCTGCTGCTCTGATGGTCATTGATTACTGATATTTATGGGGAAAAATTGCTGAATCAGACAGGGGGCTTATTTTACTGCTACAATTGACAGAAAAATATCAATACTCACAGAGAGACGGAGGCGGACTGAAATGAGTGAAATGATCAAGAGAAGATGTAGCTTGTTTTCATTAGGGAGTGGCTGATAGCATCAGATGATTAATCACTATCTTCCCTCTTCTCATGTAGAGAATTACAGCAGAGGAGATCTGTAGCAACCAACCACAATAAACTATTCTCTCTGGTATAAATCAGCCTCACTCAGTACACGTCTAAGAAAAAAAGAAATTAGAAAATGTTTAATGTTTTAGCTGTGACTGGCTCACAACCTCACTTTTGCTGACAATATTATAAAATGTCTGTGTAATTTAAAAACTGGACCATTCATACAAGCAATGAACATTTTATTTGTTGTTGTTGGTTAAACAAGGGGAAAAAAGGTATCTGAAGTTTGCCTTAGTCCTTGAAACAAAACGGTTCAGAAAACAGCCATCATACATAATGCATGGTGCATTTCTCTCACACATGATTCAAGGTTTTTTTCAGTTCTGCTGGAGGCACATGAAAAAAAAGCCTGCATAAAGTAAAAGCATGGTTTCCGTGTTTGTAGTGGATGCTGCTCTCACAATGGCTGATACACCAGGCTGGTTCGATTTCCCTAAGGATATGAAGGCTATCATATCACACGGCACTTCCTTTCAAGTCTTTCCCAGTTCAATTTATCGGGTACAAACAGGGTTCAGATCCTCAACAAAAATCCCTGCCTTGTGAGATTCACAAAACGATGGCTTTCAAACTACAATAAACATGTTGAGAGTGTAAATCTGAGAATGTCTCCGTCTCAGATTTACACTCCGCAGCATCAAGTTCGTGATTCACATGACAGGGAGAATCATTCTGCTGGTACTTCTGACAGCGGTAAAGCAGAGGCGGAGAATTAATTAGATATAAAAGCACGTGTGATTAAATGTTATTTCAGTCAGACAACTCACATTTGAAGTGTTTATTATAGCAGCAGAACATAGTTAAGAGTTTGGCGTCTAGGCTCTGACCTCATCACTCCCCGCAGATGATGTTTACATGGAGACATTGGGGAGTGATGAGCAAATATCTTAAACCACCTAGCCTTCACTTTCAAGCACCTGTTAATGTCATCTATCAACCTTAACCCCTAAATACATACCTCTGGTCTCTAAAGACCAGGGGCCGTATTACACCCCATCTAATTTATTAATTTTCTTCCATTAAGCCTCAAACTATTTTTTCGTATATAATTGTCAAAATAGTTGAAAAATATTTGTTTTTCTGATGTTTTTCTATAAAAAGTTACAGGATCTTCACAGTATCATCTTCATACTGTGAAACACCACAGACCGAGAGATGACAAGGTCTTTTTATTTAGTGTACTGTCACAGGAACATGACGGCGCAGGGCTGGTGTGTTTACTGCAGAGCAGCACTTTCTTTGATACTGGAGGGTTTTGACGACAGCGTGTCTGACAGTAAAGATGTCCCTAAAGCAAATGGTGACGATGACTATGATTTTGTGCAAAGTGATAAATCAGATCATTTAGAAGCAGAATTGGAGCATGAGTATGACAATGCTAGCTCAGAGGACATGAGCTTCACAGAATAATAACCAGTGACAGTGATTCGTTCTTACTGTGCTGACTAATTTGTGTTTGGTAAGTTCTAGTCTATGTATAACATTGTACAATATGTATACAATGACGAAATTTAAATTCTAAATGTCTTAATTAAATTCTATGTAGACAACATTTTTTGGCATAAATGAGTGTAAAAAACAAATAAATGACAAAAACATATGTTTGTGGGGTTTATTAGTGTTAATACTGTGTTATGGAAAGTTTATGCTATGGAGCAATGTTTTTATGAGTGGGTCCCCATTTTGTTTTGTTTTGTTCACAAATCACTGATTTATTAAAACCTATGCAACTTCCAAGTGTGCGAGTGTAAGAGTATGCCCTATTTTTGGTGGGAAAATGCCATCCCAAACGAAACAATGCAACAAAATGAATGTTTCCATATTTGCTGACCTTATTGAAGAGAAGAAACTCCTTACTGAAGACCAAGTAATTCATATTTGTGTCAGAAAGAGAGTGTCCACGGCCAGGAAGCTGCTTATTAAAACTGCCCTGTAAATCTATCATGGACAAGTCCTGGCCTTATTACACCCTGGTTTTAATAAAGCTGTCAATTCTTCAGATTACGGCAGTGACCTCTTTTTATGTAAGCCTTTTTAATGCTCTCCTGGGACCAGGTGGGTTTATAGAGCTAGTGCCAAATCATCACACTTAATCAAACACCTATAGCCTTCCCCTCAATTCTGAATTTATGATGTTTATAAACACAGTATATCACTCAAGCCTGTTTGACTGCACACAACATTACTGCAAAAAGAATAGCATCTGTCTGTAAGGAAACATATCTGAGGGTTTGTTATGATATTTGCAATAAATGGTCAATTCCTTGATTTAATCATTGACTGAAATTGTGTTGACAGATCCTGATATGATACAGGTCTCTTTAATACCCTTACAAACAAATCTCACTTGGTTTCCTTTTAATCCATTCAAATGATATATACCATGTAAACCCCTTTTACATCAAAAGAAAATAGATTATCACACAACATCCTTGTTGCACAATTTATAATTGATCTCATAACAATTATAATGTGCTGTCAAAACGACAAACCACAAATCCTAATTAACAAGGCAGGACTTAAGTGTCTTAAATCTTGGGTTTGTAACTTTTTTTTTTAGAAAGATACTGACTTATGCTTAATTAGTACCAATCGTAAAGAGCTTCTGTGAGCACTATTCAGTGTGATTACAAATCAAATTCAGCCCTCTAAAACCAGCAACTCAACCACAGTCTATTTTCATCTCTGTGTTATGAAAACAAGCTGTGTTCAAGAAGGCCTGCATGCTGCCAGTCAGTCACACATGCACAAATCAGTCTAGTCCTTATTACAAACTACAGAGAGCAAATACATACGCTCACAGAACTGATGACATGAAACAAACTGGATATGGGGCTGCAAAACACACTGAAATACAAGGCAATGGCAGAAGACAGGAGCAAAACCCAGTCAACCAGGCTAAAGGTTTGCAACTGCTACGACTAACCTACTGTATGTCACAAATGATGTTATGAATTTATTAAGTTTGCCAGGTGCTAACAGAGCAGGGCTCACTCTGTACTACAGCTAGATTGCTTGTATCACAATGTGTGCTTATTGCTTAGATGGCTGATCTATACTGATATTAGTTTGTGGTTGAATGTTTTAGTTACAGCTACACTTTCACAAGTTTTGTTTAAAATGTATCAAGTCTGCCACAGAGAGCCTGGGTGTTTTCTGTCGGTGTGTGTGCCGACATATTTTAAGTTGATATGGTGAACGTGTCAGCAAACATTTGCAACATTTACACATCCAGCACATACAGAGCACCTTCAGCATTCACCTGGAGTCATGTTTCTGACCACCACTCTCCTCTATACCAAATCTTGAGGTAAATATTTGGCTCTTTAGCTGCTAAATGCTCCACTATGTTCATCAGCCTGCCATTTGGTGCTGGGCAGATTGCATACAGCGGGTTTTTAAAAGCTTTTTTTGCTGAAAACAGCTGCTTGCATCTGGAAACAATGCTCGTGAGAGCAGTGAGAATAAATCAAAACAGTGAAGTTGATGGGCTGTTCAACCAAACCAAAATGAGCTGAAAGACGCTTAAAAGCTCCATAGAACCGAGAGCAGCTGCAGAGTCGGGTGACAGTTATCTGTGAGTTCGTCACTACGAGCGACACCTTTCACATAACAAACATTTTATTCATTGATAATATATTTTAAATATTATTATATTTTTATTTATATTATTATATTATTATATTTTATTTTATAATATACATTATAATATTACATAGCACTACAAATACTATGAAACTGTCTTTGGCTGTACGTGCATACACACACACACACACACACACACACACACACACACACACACACAGGAAACACAATAATAATTGACTACTTCTACAGCACATTGGTCGTTTTAGGCTTCTTTGTTCTGGTGAGAAGTCTAGCGGCAGCCTCACTGCAGGGCGGGTAAGCAGCCATGATTACTAATTACAGATTGACTGCACCAACGTGCCAGCCATTGCTACCTTGTGAGCCTAGACAGATACCAAAACCACACATACATATGTTTGGTTACGCATCTAGGGCGATTTTATTATTTAGTTTTTGTTTTAAAGTTTGTATCTTAGAGACTTGTTATGACTTTGAAGCAAACAATTTCAGGGCTTCCAAGTTCTCAGGAAAAAAAAGAATGGCTTTATTGCAGAAAAAAGCTGACTGGAAGTTACTAATACAGAACCTGAGTGGGATTCTTGATAGATTTAAAAGGAATAATTGGGAAGATGCTAAGAAAGTACACTTATTATGGGGTGGAAAAGTTTACCAGTGAAGAGAAAGTACTTTAGTTTCAGAAACTGTTAAGTCTCCACAACAATAGCTGCATGATGAACCTTTCCGAGAGAAGAGGCAGCTCAGGAAATATTGGGAAAAGGCTAGCAGTAGGGCCTCACTGTCCTTCAAATAGCAGTAGGAAATAATTTTGTCACATTTTGGGGAAGCAAAAAGATAATAGACTTGCTTGAGTAGCATTTTATAAATGCAAAACCTTTACAGTCCTTTTAGTACAGACAAAATTGCAGAGTAAATGCAAGATGTAGGGGGCCATTAAAAAATGTGCAAACAAATAGGGAGTAGTTTAAGAGTTTGGGCTGCCAACACATATTCCACCTATAGAATATCCTGTCAAATGAATATCAGGCTGCAAAAGTAAAGAGAGGCCCGAATGTTAGTAACACATGCAAGGGCTTCATCATTCATTTTAAAATGTGTCCTGTCTGTCTTAAGATATAAAAGCTAATAAAGTCAGTAGGGAGGAAACCTATTCCTAGATAACTACAATGAGTTTATGATTACTTAACTGACACACAAAAAGCAAACAAAAATGTGCTTTGAGTTGCCTAAAATACGTAGCTTTAGCATGAACATTTTGCGTTGGCAGTGAACAATTTTCAAGTACATTCAATATAAACATTAACTCATTATGTTGATTAAAAAATGTTATTTGGATGTCATTACATTTACAACATATTTCACTGTTGCAAAGATTTATTTATTTTTCCTTCCATTTTTTGTGGCTGTTTGATACTCACAGCATTGGTCTTTATATTCCTTTAATATAACAAAAGTATCTGTAACTGTAAATATAAATGAAGCTAAAGGCATTTGCACCGTGTAAGACTCAGGCAGCATCAGCCAGAATCTTGCAAAGCTTGCACTGCCATTTTCCAGCCTATAGCCAGACATTGGCCCAGAGTCCAGATGCCAGAGTCCGACCAGCTGTGGCAAAGACATGGCAAGTGGCAGGTGTGCTTTGGTAGATAATGCCCTTGGCATGTTGGTTAAACGTGCAGCTGCTGCAGTTGGGCAAGCTGCAGCAAAGCCATGGCAGGAAATTACAACTGTATGTCCAATAGTAACTTACAGCAAAACCTGACAAAACAGCAGTCAAAGGCAAAACGTGAACGTTTCAACCCACAGAGAAGAGTGCAGCAGCTGTTTTCTGCCTGATAGAGGCCTGAAGTCCTGCCCGACTTCCAGGCTAGCTTGTTTTCTATGAGCTTTCCTTCCACACTATTTTTTTTTTTTTTTTTTTTTTTAATATTGGAGGGCTTCTTTCATAAATCTTTGTGAAAAGCTGAAACATGATGCTGTACTATTTGGCTCATATTTTAAGTTAAATCGGTATCTAATACTGTAACTGACTGAGAAAATGAGAACACCTCATCATTAAACAAAGATTTAACAAGTGTTACTTTTTTAGCATTTGATAACTACAGCTCCCATGTGTCTGACATAGACCCCCTGTCAAAACCCCATGGGAGCTGAAGCTGTTAATACAGTCATAAGACGACACTGTGCTCTAAAATACATGACATTTTGGAAGACATAGACTAATTGGTAAATTGAAAAATGATCCCTGTCTCTGGTTGGGAAACTAATCTGGCCTTATTAATCGTGTGATTAATGAGACCAACACAGTGACTATCAGGAAAAAGAAAAGGAGATGCATTAGACTTTTCTCTCATGCTCAATCAATTAGTAACTAAATTGCCTTTGATTTATCTTCAGCCACAGCAAAGGAAGAAATTAGCTAGCCTTGCCTTTTGTAAAGATGAAAATGAATCACAACAACATTCTAGCTGTCCTAATCAAAAAAGGTACAGCATTTTTAATAAAGTCACAACTTTCATGTGCAGAGTGAAGGGTGTCACAAAGTTCTTTTTTATTTTCCAAATGGAAAAACAGGAGAGAATAATATCATAATATTGCTACTAGTTCAAAAAAGGGACAAGTCATTCAACATAAGGATGAGTTCTCAGGTCTTATTCACACTTTGCATAAAAGAGGAGCCTTGTAAACTGTTCATAAATGGACCACTTTAAATACAAGTATGAACACAACCATAGTCACATAAAGGATGCATTGTAATCCAGCTCTGTGTAATTGACTGTTGCATAATCGACTGTGATCGATTACACATTACAATGGATTGAAAAGCTATCCATCCATTCATGGTAGCTAACCATGGTAACCCAGGCGTTGTTCTCCCCAGCAATGTCTTCCAGCCTAGTCCTACACCTAAGCCTTGGCCCCACTTTGGCCTAAGCCTAACTTGGCTCAATGGACACAGGTCTGGCCACCAGACGCTCAAATGCAAGCACCCCTCCCAAGCCTGTCTCCAGCACTGGGTCCTGGTTTCATCTATCAGGACAAGGTCACACTTTCCCAAAGATGCTGACGAAGATGAGACCAATTTGCCTTGGGAGACTGCACCATGACCTATTGCCCTGACAACGTCGCTCTCCGGGTCAGAGGGGCACGCAAATTCACCACATTGACTTGGCAATTAACAGAGAGGTGGATTTGATAGCATTTGTACAATATATGTGGGTCAGCTCTGTGTAAAACTGTCTCTTCCTCTAAAGAACCTGTGCTAATTAACACAGGTAGAAGAGTGAACACTGAATTAGAAAAACAACATAACAAACAAAAACATGCTCTTGAAAAGAAATGCAGTAGCCAATAGTAAATTAACATACCATCTGGTAATTTTACAAAATCATTGTATCATACTTTATAGCACCAAAGAGGGACCATTCAATGAATTGCTAATCCATTACAGCAACTGCAGTCATTTAGACATGAAATTCTTAGAAAACATCCACTGTAATGTTACCTAGTAAACCCACTACCTGCTGTGGTACTGTATGAGCAGAACTTCCAATTACAATTTAAATCCTTTACTAAAAATGAAGAATTAGTGAAATTCAATTCAATTCAATTCAATTCAGTTTTATTTATATAGCGCCATATCATAAAGTTATCTCAGGGCACTTTTTCGAGTAGAGCAAGTCTAGACCGACTCTTTATATTTACAGGGACCCAACAGTTCCCACCATGAGCAAGCACTAGGCGACAGTGGCAAGGAAAAACTCCCTTTTAACAGGTAGAAACCTCGAGCAGAACCAGGCTCTGGGTGGGCAGTCATCTGCCTCAACCGGTTGGGTTGAAGGGGAAGGGGGGGAACGGGAGAGAGAGAGCAGGAGGAAAGAGAACATACAGCAGCACAATACAGTTCCACACAGGGATGTAACGCAATGGTTGTGGTAATGGTATGGATGTTAACACCAACAGAAATAATACTAAGAGCAACATTATAACAGCAATACTAATAATAAGAGCAACAGCAGCAGCGGGTGCAGAGCAGGAGCAGGCCTATATCAGCATAACTAAGGGGTGGCTCAGGGCTCACCTGAGTCAGCCCTACTATAAGCCTTATCAAAGAGGAAAGTCTTAAGCCTACTCTTAAATGTGAGGAGGTTGTCTGCCTCCCGTACACAAACTGGAAGCTGGTTCCACAGGAGAGGAGCTTGATAGCTGAAGGCTCTGGCTCCCATTCTACTTTTAGAGACTCTAGGAACCACAAGGAACCCTGCATTCTGGGAGTGCAGTGCTCTAGTGGGGTAATAGGGTACTCTGAGCTCTTTAAGATATGATGGTGCCTGACCATTAAGGGCTTTGAAGGTGAGGAGAAGGATTTTAAATTCTATTCTGGATTTTACAGGGAGCCAGTGAAGAGAAGTTAATATTGGAGAAATATGATCTCTTTTCCTGGTTCTTGTCAGTGAAATATGAACGTTTGTAGGAAACTCTAACAACATCATGACGTGTGTCTATTTCATCAGTTCATAAGCTGACTAATAGGCACTGAAAAATACTGCACCTTTCAATCATTTTAAATCTGCCCCTCAGTGGTCCTCAGCAATCTTTGTCTCATTACCCCCTTTCATGTAATCCACTAGTGAATTCTGGAAATTCGTGGAAGCAGCCTTGAAAATACTGACTGTTTCTTAATGCTCCTTCAACACACTAAATTTGATGCAAAATTTACGACCCGCTTTAACAAAAATCAAGGTTGTTTGAGCCATCTCTCTCTCTCTGCTGCCTCTCAGTAGGAGTTCAAAAACCACACAAATGTATCAACTTTGCCACAATCATCCATTTGCTGTTTTATAACATCCAGTCTATCTGGTCCAAGGTGCTTCACGATTGAAGAGCGCCTCTCTCAAATCAATTAGTTAGCAGCACCTGAACTGTGTGGGGCCAAGGTAACATCTCTGTTTACAAGTAGCAACATCCGTTCATTTTGTCAGGGGGCTGGTTTTTAGCACCCCTCAATAATGTTATGTAAATAGAAAGTCATAGAGAAACCGCTCCTCCCTTACAGGCTGCTCTGACAGCCACCCTGTGACACTGACATCTGCCCCAACGCCTGCTTCTTCTGAGTAAAAGCAGGAATTTATAAATTTATATAAACTATTTTATAAGATATGGTAGGAAAGAAGTACTTACATCTCTTGATTTGATTATGCCTCTCTGCTGTTTACCACAGGTAGGCTGGCACCTACACACACAGAGGATACCTGCACTATAGATAGACAAATATGGACAGAGTGGTGTCAAGTGATTCGGTATTCAATCCTCATGCAAAACTATTGATAGCAAAGGGTTTGTATTTTTTTTTCTCTTATAGTGTAGGACAGGAACACTACTGAAATAATACACTAGTGGTGCAAAACACACAAATATGCACAATTTTAAGTTCACAGCTTAACCGCATCCATACACTAATTAGCGATTGTATACTGCAGGTTTACAGTTAGATTATAACCGCTCGGAGCATATTGAAAACCTTTGCCAATAAGCATCAAGTGCAAGCAAAAAACTAACAAAATATTATAAATTATGTGTTTTAAAGAATTGACAAGGCAGCCCAGGTTAGTAGGCCAAATAACACACACACACACACACACACACACACACACACACACACACACACACACCCCTGTGTGCTGTTTTTGTGCTGCTGTAAGGGATTGACCCTGGAGCATCAGGGCCATGGACTAAAATGAGAAGAATCCCACACACAAACAGAATCATACCAGTCTGGCTTATTTATAAATTATTCACTACAAATTGTATCTATATTGAAAGTGGCTGGGAGACCAAAATGTCTGCAAGAGATTGTTGAAGAGGTGATTCTCTGTGTGTGGGTATTTTTACTTTTTTTTTTTGTTTTGTTTTTGCTTATGGCAGCCAAATAAACCAGCTCAGTTGGCAGTGTGGTCCATTTATTTTGCCAAAACGCACTGCAGAGCAGCTTAGAGATGCAAACTGAACACCACTTCATAAATGTAACTATAGCCAAGTGTGTTTCTAAAGACCATTTCATGAGCCTTTTGCTCTACAAACCCATTGATAATGTGCCCCAATGGCCCAACGTCTTGGCTTGTTGACTCTAAATCAACAATATGGCCAATCCACTTAGCCCGTTCTGTCCTGTAGTTCCCATTAAATATTTTTAAGCTCCTTTTGACTTGTCTAAATTAATTTAGACCTTAGTACCTTCATTGCAAGAAGTTGATATGCTGTTGTATTTGACAAGGCTACTCTTGAATTTGTGTTAAAAATGGAGCAAGAGTTCAAGATATTGTTCAGTGCTCACAATTGTGGGTTAATGTGACTGTATGGGAAACCTGCAAAATGGGGCTGACAGCTGTATCATGGAGCGAGATTAGTGGGTTAGCAGCTAACATTGGGCTTAACCCAGGCTTTCTGGTATTAAAATGCTGGATCACAGGACCACCTCAGGTGTGTTGACTCACGATTGGCTAATTTCTTACAAATCCCGACTCTTTCATGTGCACAAGCTCATAGCTAAACCCAGAGGTTACAGAGTCAGTTGATGTCTACAGCTTTGTGAATACGCTTATCTACAATCCACCTAATCATATGCAACATCAATATTAAATACGATTAAAGTGTTAATTCGAAGTTAGGTTAATGCTGTAGGAAAAAGCAACATCAAGCCGGGTAAAACATATATATTATAATCACACACAACCAGACTAGAATAAAGCCCATTATCTAATCTTTGTTTAAATTGGCAGGGAAAGCAACGTGACATGTCACTCCATCCTCATTTTTATTTGTCACTTTTTTGTAAATGCAGAATGTTTGTCCATGTTGGAATCCTGTGCAATGATTCAATTATCTTCCAGTCATTTGTTGGGTCTCTGTGAATAATATTATAAAGAGTACGGTCTAGACCTGCTCTATATGAAAAGTGCCCTGAGATAACTTCTGTTTTGATTTGGTGTTATGGCTGCTCCCCTTCTCCCTTCCTTTTGTTCTCCTGTTTTTTCCCCGCTCCCTGTGTTCCTGTATGTCACTCTGTGTTGTGTGTGTCTGTGCCTGGGCGTGGCCTTCAGGTTCCTGCTCCCGCTGGTTCACCTGCACAGCTGAGGCTCATCAAGTAATCACCTCCGCAGTACTCAAATATCCAGCTCAGCTCTCCACCAGATCGTTCCATTCTCCAGAGTGGTAACTATGACAAGGCCGTCTAGTGTCTAGCTTAGCTTTCCGTGTTTGTTCTCTTCCTGACTCCTGTTTCTCCTGTGCCTCAGGTTTACTCCTGCCCGGTTACCAGCTTGTCCAGCCTCAGCCAGCCCTACCTGTCCTGCCTGCCCTCGCTACAACTACCTCTGGGAGTTTTTGGCACTTCCCCATCACCAGCCGTCTAGCCACCAGTGTTATTTCAATAAACTTTTGAATCCTTCTGACCAGGCTGTGTTCACGTTCTGCTTACTGGGATCCTTTGAGCCTAAACCTAACATTTGGGGCTATACAAATAAAACTGAATTGAATTTGATTGGTTAGCTCTTGACACATTTTGAAACCTATACTCTAAACCAAACCCGTCCGAAACATGTTTGCTGTGCAACATGAGTTACCATGGTGATTAACCCTGGTTAAAAGTGAACCAGGTTCATGATCCTAGAAAATCTGAGCTAAGCTCAGAGTAAGATAATTAACCCAAATATTTTATAAATGGAATTCGATCTTTGGGGGATTTGATTCCCTGCACCACAAGAGACAAAGCAAGTGGTGTGCGTGTTGCCTTCTGCTCGTCTAACCCAAATATTTTGCCAAGATCTGATCTGATCAAAACAGTTAACAACCTGCCTACCAACCAGTGAACCCAGTGGGAAAAATGCAGTCATTCATCATTCTACAGGATCCTGACAAAAGTATTCACTGTAAAATGAAAGACACTATAATAAAGAACACATTGTGAGATGCATACTTAGCCACTCAGGCTTTAAAATAGGGCTTTTAACAAACAGCAGAAAGCTAGCTGAGCATAATTATCAATACTTAATAGCATATAGATTGTTCAGAAATTATAATTCCTGACTGGGTCAGAGCACCAAGCCTTCACTCTATTATTCATTTACTTTAGCTCAGGGGTACATAAGGTGACTCAATGAAATAATTATTGTAAATACATATACCACCTGTAGCGTCTGCATCAGAAAACATTAAATTAATTCAATGCTTACTGAAAATTAGCTCCTAATAAATAACATGTTGGTTACAAAGACCTTTATCAAACATTAATTGAGCCCTTCTGTTCTTACCGTTTGTTACTTATGCAAACACTTCATTTACATTTCATCTCCTGTTTCAGCAGCAGAAACTGTTATTTCTATCTCTTATAATGTCCAGTGTTGCTTATTATCCATTACAATAGTCTCTTCATAGGAGCACAAATGTCAGTAATATCTTTTTCTCTCTCAGGATATTATTCCACGCTATTTCTGTCGCTTCTTATTCTATACTGTGTTTAAATTCTACACATTTACATCTACAACTACAAATGTCCTTGAATGAACTCCAAAATGAGTCATCTTAGAGTGAAAAAAAAGTGCCAAAGGAAAAGGATTTATTCCACTATGTCTTACATCAGATATTGATTACTGTGAGAACAATGGAGCGTGTAACATTGACAGCTCAGTCAAATGAAGCACAAATAAAAAGGTTTCATTGTCTCAGTTCATTAACTCTCTATGCCTGCAGTAAATTTGACACATTTGTTGTATGTTGTTTTTGTTTATTTCACTTATTATTTATTTTAAGTTGTGTAATTCCATTTTCCTTCTCACCACGATCATCTAAATCGGCTGAATCCCTCCAAACTGTATTTTATCGGCAAATTGTTGCTAACTCTTCTTCATTCTTCAAGTGATTTATTTCCATAGCAGAACTGGAAAGAATTTTTGCCTGTGAATCCAGGCAAAAAACAAAGTTAGGATCATGATCTTGTTGAGACACTCACCACCAAGCTCATATCAACCTATTTAAGTCTTAATAAAAGACGTAATACATACTGTTCTACAGTACATCATTTTTTTAATAAAGCCGTTAACATGTGATCAGTCTCCATCCATCACCTCATTAACCTTCTGTTGTTATACACCAGGTAAACACAATTATGTTACCTGTAAATGGAGGAAAATGTTGCTGTAGAACATTATATTAAAATCCTCTCTGTTTCATAGAGCTGTATGCCGTTATTTAGCTGCGATCAAAACACGATATGTTGCCGTAAGTGTGTTTGTAGCTTCCTGTGAGGAATTGGATGAACTGCAGGTCACGGAATTACAGTGTGTGAGACATCTCACTCCAAACCCCATGGTTTTGTGTAACCTGCATATAAATATATCTAGTTTCATTTTCCTTTCCTCACAAAAAGTTGGTTCAAGTAGCGTTAAAATGCTTCTCAGAATCTTTGACTGTGTGAAAAATGAAACCCCTCTCGTAGCCATCAGTCTCCTCAGCCATACTGCTGTCATTCTCTTTTTTCTGAACACGCAGCAAGTATTTCAGAGGTCCAGCCATTGGTTTTGTTTAGGTGTCCATGCTGATGTAGCTAAAGGTTATACTCTCCCCTCCCTCTCTTTTTTTGAGAGTGCCAAGATCGATGACACAGTGCTGAGTTATAGTCAAAATGATGGGCAGAGTGCTTTGTCAAATAATCCCTATAATCCGTGGCAGCTCTTTTTGGGGGGTTAAAACACCCATTTCTGTGTCTGTGGTCACTACAATCTCTGCTATCACAGAATATCTGGTCTTAGCCCCCTTGTCATGGCAAACCAGCTCAAGATGCTCGAGAGATAGGAGGGTGGGTGGGAGAGGAGGATTTTGATCCCTGCTGTTTGCATCTGGGGAAGAGAGCAGCTCAGACATGGGTCTGAAAAATATGACACATTCAGGAAAAAACAAAAATAAATACTTTAAGGATGAGGCTGGCATTATTCCATATTTGTTCTTATTACCAGCAAATCCCAAGAAAAGACCAAAACCAACAATGTGTTAGTCCACCTCTCCATGCTTTGTGACTTCTCTATCCTAACTGTGGCACACAACCCAAAGCCCATTTCTTCCTACAGAAGTCGAAAGCAAATCTTTAAAAACGACTCACAAATACAATATATAGTTTCATTTGTAAATAAGGCTGAGTAAGGTCCTAAAACAGCTTGGCACTGTAATTTTAATGTTACTTAAACAGGAGTATAAAACCAGGGGCTTACCTCACAAACTTAACAGCCAACCCTCCAAATTTTCCAGACACTAATTGTCGCTGCCATCTGAAATTATACACAGTAGTAACTTTTAAAAATTATACTTTTTGAAATTAAATTACTTCCTACAATAGATTAAATCTGAAGATGCAGTTTTTGTGCTGTATTTCTGTGGTTATGGTCCATAAGGCACATCCGTTATAAAATTTAAACAAATATGTAGCTGTAGCATCAAAATTCATACTCAGAATGACTGTAACATGCCAGCACTCGCAAACTGTCTTTTAATACATGGGCTAACACCAGACCACAATTAAATCTAAGTTATTTATCTTCTCTGATGCTGTTTAATGTTTGTTTGCATTAGTAACATTTGGAAAAACAGCAGTTAAATAGCCCAGTAATTTTAATTATGATCAGTAGACAAACACAAAAATGGCGATTTAACTGAAGTAAGACAAACACTTCAATTATGTATATTTAGCTCAGCCATAGCTGCTGCTTGATGATGAAAACTGCAGTTCCTCTGCTCTTGCTGGAGTAAGAACATTCTTGTTTTCTTTTTAAATATAGGGTGCATTTTCAGGTATATTTTCATGCATCTCCTGCCATACACTGATAGCAGGCTCTCTCTTTTCTCAAAAAAGATACGAGATGCCACCCTCAACATACCAGCAAAATATACCTCGAGTTTGCACTTTAAATGTCAAACATTAGGAGGAAAGTCTGTTTCAAAAATAGATTATATTATAAAAGTGAGAAGAATAATCCTTGATCTCAATGAAGATACTATACGATACATGGCAAAGAAGAGGAACACATCTTTAACTGCACAGAAATATTTCTATTATAGTAAAGATAATCATCCTGTACATTTGGGCTTGTGTGACATTTGTGGTACAATAAGATGTCATACACAGTGCACTGATTTTTCCCGTTTTTGGTATCAATCATTGCATGCTCATTTGTTAGTTTGAAAAATGTGGCAGATAGCACTTAGGAGTCAAATTACTATTTTTTACATGGCTTCTTTGAATTTGACTTTGGGCGTATCTTCGGGGGTTCTACAGCTCAAAACACAATTCTGTTGTTTGAAAAGGGTTCATTAGGCAATTAGGATGTTTTGGGGGCATTAATCTGCATCACTCTCAGATCTAGCAAATGGTCTCTCTCTGTGGGGGCGTATTGGTGCCAGAATAGTTGGAAAGATGATTTAATATTTCCATTTGACTGCGAGTCTGCAACAATGTCACTTTAATTGATTGAATCTATTCTGAACTGCTAACTCTATTGAAAACAATGTGTGCAGTGCAGCTGAACAGATCTTGAAACCAGATAGAAGGCTTGTGGCATCCCCTCGTTTCCTGTGAGAGCATGTTCTGTCACAGTATTTAGTCTTCTCAGATGGGTGTCTGCCGTTGATGCTTTCCCTTCCCGTCTGCCTCACACTGGCTACAAGGCTGAGATGACCTTTGCGGGTGTTGTCAGTAAGGCCCTTACAGCTCAAGCTCATTTGTTCATGATATGGTCCAGAACAAGAAGAAAAAATACAGTACACGGTATGTAAATGCCATCATCACGTGTCATGTCAGCTTTTCAGACAACAATTATTTTACTCAAACGGCAACACAATTCACAGTTAAATACCATGATGTGATATGAAAAATACTGACTTGTGACATTTATGTCATCTTATATCTCAGAAGCTATTATTATGAATAAATATTAGCAACACGGATCATTTTATCAGTTAAAAGTAACGCTGCTTCTGCTGCTAAAGCTAGAGATTATCAGTCAAGAGTGCAGGGTGTTGGTAACTCTGTTGGCTGAATAAAAAGGTTTGAAGAGAAGAATCCCGAACCAAAAATTTGCATGAATAAATTATCAGAAACACTGTTCTCACTGTGCAGATATTCTTCTTTTTCATTGACAAAAGAGCTTCTCACTACTTCTCATGTTCCCCAGGGCTACATTGATGAATATCAGTGCACTATAGGCTATACTTAACCAATCCCTTTTGGGAATCCTGATTAAAAAAATAACAAAAAAAATTATACATATACACATTTTTTGCAATTAAAACAGTATGTAACGAGGAATTTCATTCATTATTGATAACTTAACCAACTAGACAACTTTTGTTAGAAGGCCCTCTTTTAAAGCCAGAGAAGGCATCTAGTCCCATTACTATTCTAGGCATGCATCTCTAATTTTGTCTTTACATAACCTGGTTCCAGACCTCTGAATCGCTGCCCCAATCTCCAATTTTTTCTTTTTTTTTTGCGATTTAAATAGGTAATGTGTTCAGTGACATCTGTTACACCAGTTGGAAAAACAACAGCGCCAATCAGAGCTTTGTATGTGTGATTAGGAATGGAGATGTGATCTTCCTGTGCCAGAGCCAAAACAATTGCGACAGACAAATTGAAACAAAAATGGCGACAAGCATGGACGACACAGGTAGTCATAAGTCAGCTTACAGGTATAACTCTGCATGCTATATTTCCTGAATTAATGTGAAACGTTAACTGCTCCTGGCAAATGCAATTGCAGCTTTCTTGTCGACTAAAAACTCACTTGCTACTGATTGGTAAGGACAAAATAACCACTGAAATTGGCTAACAGAGAAACAAAGCCAGATCTGTGCCAGTTTAAAATTCTGAGAAATGATGATACAGCTAATTGTGAGCTTAATCCAGTTCTTTTCCTAAGTTTTGGTCCTAATTTAAAATCACTTTGAACTTGAAATTCACAGTGAATTAGCTGTGCAGCAACATTGAAAAAAAACTGGATTAAGCTCACAATTAGCTGTATAACCCACAAATCATTCTTATGCTCAAACAAACCAAACAAAAAGCAGAAATACACTCGGATGTTTGGTTTGAATCAGATGTCTCGAACCAAACAGGGTACTCAACATAGTGTATGTTCATGCTCTAACTCTGTGGTCCATTACATTTTAACATTGTGGCCCTTGGGTAGATCAAAACCTACTGTATACCATATTATCTTTGGGATTGTGTCTGTAAAAAGTTCACAGAATTCATGGCTTTCATTGGCAGATGCATGTCCAGTGCAGACACTCTGATTTTTAAAGATCTGGTTGTTTTCTTACCACAATTACATTTGATGATCAAACTGAATGAAGCTGTAGAAGTGATACTGCCCTAAATCGTGTACTGCCTGCCTGATGTGAATTTAGTTTAATGATAATTTTGTGTACATGCATGGCATTTAAAACTTCCTTCCTAGTGTGGGTGACAACTTGACACTGGTTTTGTGTATTGCAGTCTGAGTCACAGGGAGAAAGAGACAGATTCCTCTTTTTGAGAAAAGTCACTCAAGGGGCTCTTAACCCTTAAAAGTTTAATTCAGTTTGTTTGGCAAAGCAGTTCAAGTAATTCACTTAAAGTATCTCTCAAATTAATGTTTGACTATTAGGCTCAACTCCAAATCCAGGCACGCTGATAAACCTGTGTTGAAACAGTCTCAGTGTTTATATTTTGAGCCAAAAATTGACTGAATTGATGATAAACCCTCAGGTCCCACGGGCTCTAGCCTGTCCCATGCATCTCAATTGAGAGCAGTATCTGTTAGTAGAGGTGATTAGGCTTTGCTTGTCATATCACCAGAAAAAGGGGCGGATTAAAGCAATTAGAAGCCACATTGCACTTTTGTATTCACAAGCTTAGAGAAAGAGCTCGGGGCATTGATTCATCCAGGATCAGTCTGAAATCACAACTCTGAAGACAGCAATGCATTCATCATGGTAGATTA
Organism: Macquaria ambigua; assembly: GCA_008360985.2. NCBI lineage: Eukaryota > Metazoa > Chordata > Actinopteri > Centrarchiformes > Percichthyidae > Macquaria > Macquaria ambigua. The sequence continues at coordinate 102,078 of VMKM01001328.1, read as the reverse complement.
TATTGGGCAGGAGGCCAAGGGCTTTTTATTGGCCCTTACCTGTGGTTGGCAGAGTATTGTCAGAATACAGAGCATACAATACTGGCCTATGGACCTGTACACCCCACCAACACATGAGACCTAGATATATTTCCTTTATGCTGCATGTTATTCCAGGACCCATGAGCTCCTGTGATGGGTGGATGTGGTTAGTGTTGGCAGGAGCAACAGTGTTGAATGCTAATTGTTTTGAAGGGCACAGGATTCATTGGTTGTTATGGTAACAAGAGACTGTGCACACGAGTGCAGTAGAGACGTGGTGAATGAAAGATAGACACAGAGAGATAAAGAGAGAGATACAGATAAATAGACTGTCAGACAGGAAAAGAGACAGAGGAAAAGAGAGAGGAAGACAGACAGACAGACAGGCAGAGAGAGAGAGACGGGTAGACAGGGGAAGACAGACAGATGACGACAGACAGACAGATACATACATAAGGGAAGAGAGACAGAGACAGAGGAAGACAGAGGAATAGACAGACAGATAGACAGACAAGGGAAGAGAGACAGAGACAGACAGAGACAGACAGAAAGGGGAAGAGAGACACAGACAGACAGAGGAAGAGAGACAGAGAAAGATATGTCTGTAAGACCCACAGTGCTGTGAGCTCAATTTAATTCTCTCTCTGCCCAGGATACACTCTCCTTGTGTCTGGGGTGGAAGTGGAAGAGCTCTGTTTGGTTTGTAATTTATAGAGGAGATTGAAAAAAGATCAAAAACTTATTGAACAGGGAAGAGTTTTAACAAAACACTACAAAAATGGGGCTTTGATTCACTTATTTTTGCAACGAGAGGTTGGAATTCTTCGAATTTTGGAGAGATTACCCAGGTTTACAGAGGTGAATAAGCATCTTACAAGTCTAATAATATAAAATCACTAAATATGATAACATTGTTTTAATAATACCTGTTGTTGCTGTTATGATCATCAGTACTATTACCAGTATCACGACTACTATCATTGATTATTACTAACATCATCATCTTGATATTATTATGTTGCTATTGTTACTATTGCTGCTGTTGTCGCTGCTATGATCATCCTCATTTTGATGATAATGCCTTTATTACTGTTGTTATGTTGGATAATATTGCTATTATTTTTATTATTATTTTTATTATTATTATTATTATTATTATTATTATTATTACTACTACTACTACTACTACTACTACAGGCCTAATCCCAATCTTTACTTAAACAGCAATGATTATAATTAAATGTATATTACTTCATTAATTATTGGTCTAGTCACATTTAATGTTATAGTGGTGAAGATGATGGCAATAATAATGACAATACCATGCCACAATGGACTTTTTTTTCTCTCTCTCTCCCCTTTTTTTTTCTCCTCTCATGATGGCATTTTTACGTTTAGGCCATACACAGACATACAATTAACAATAACACTGAACCTCCTCACTCAACAACCTGCTCTATTTACCTACTTGGTCTCTTTTCTTTCTATTTATCATTATTATTTATTAATTTCTATTAACTAGTTTGCATACTCATTTATCTATCTATCTTTGGTTAGGTTTGGTGAAGGGATGAGTAAAACATAACAGAATAAATGTTATGTTTTACTCATTCCTTCATCCCAATCATATCTGAAAGACGGGACCACCTCGGACTGGGCCCTGATGACTAGGGGGGCTCGGGGGACTGGATTATTTTGGGACAGCTTGGAGTCAGAGGACCTGATCCCCGCTAAGCCCCTCTCCAAATAGAAAGCTGCTCCTCAGACCCAGTTGAACAGACCCCTCCTGTAGGGGCGGAGGCTGTTCTAAAGGGGATCTGAACTGCAACAGGCCAGCCACCTCCTACGGGTCTGGTGGTCTGACTAAAGCAGGCGAGAGCAAAGAAAGCAAGGAAAGGAAAAGAGCTAAAAATTAACAATAAAAAAAAAGGATAAAAACAAAACACATATACACACACACACACACACACACACACACACAGTATATACAGTAGATGGATGGATGGAAAAAAATGAAACACAAACATCTGCATCTGCAGGATCATGGATGCATAATGGACAAGATGTGGGATGTCTTCCATCTTTCCACGGAGCAATGCTCAAAATACACATTACATCACTTCTTTCTGCCTCAAATGCTAATTTTATGATGACTTGGTGCATCAGTTAAAACTGAAAGACCCTACACTGATCACAACAGTCCAATACAGAAATGCACAACCAGAGCTTAAAGATTCCTCTTCAGTACTAGTCTCTTTAAGGACTCCACTACAACAAGCAGTCAGTCTGGATGATAGACATAGCTCATGAGCAATAGCTTCAATAGCAACTTAGCCTTTTTGGAGGGCTATACGGGCCGTCTCCCCCCAACAGCAGACCAAACTGATGGCCGATGACATTGTGGACATCCTGTCAACAGTGCGGGTGTTTTTTCAGGCCATCGCTACGCCAGCTGGAGAGCCACGTGTGCTGCTCAGGTTGCTCCTCTGGCTAGACCTTTTGTGTGCTGAAGGAGCATCATCTCTATTTTCTCCCTCTGCTGCACTTCAATCTGCTAACGAGCTGTCCCATTGGAGGAAACAGCTCTCTCTTTCTCTCTGCTTTTCTCCCTGCACTTTCTGCTTGTACACTGTGCTCCATACACAGTGTTAGTGACTATGCCTGGTTTCTCTCAGTGCGAGAGTGATGTCGGGTGAGCCCGCAGTGCCCCGATCTCTCTGTGACTAGATGCCTGCTCGTTATCTCTGCCAGGCCGGAGCTTTTCAGCCTGGTCTCTCCTTGGCTGGACATAACATCGAGGAGACGATACACACTTCACTTCAAAAATCAACCTCCTCCATTCTGCGATAATCTATGCACTGTCTCTAATCCCACTGATATAGTGGCGTTGAAAGAGGTAATAGCATCTCTTTTGATTCCTGGGGAGGAGCTACACTTGGGTTCTGCTTACTTGTACTTTATGGTCCCCTACATGACAGGGGTAATGTGGCTGATTCTGGATTTATGGATTCTCAATTGTCAAAACAGCCTTAACTAATTTTGATGGTTAAACTGCAGCTAGAACACCCCATCTCTACTTTCATTGCATTCAGCAAAATGTTCCAGTATTGCCACCTTCCCTCCACCTACAGTCTGCCCACATGCCCCAAGTGTGTGGAGACGATGCTGAACCCATTCAGAGTGAGAGATGTTGACTTGTTGACTCTTGTCCCTTCACGACAGGAGGTGGAAGCCTGCACCTCTCTGGCACTTCAGCACATCACATGTCTGAAGAGGTGTTTGGAGATTTTGCTGCACCTGCATGAGCATGTGGAGACAGCTTTTGAGGTCACTGGGGACCTGATCAAGCTTCTCTGCCAATATAGAGTCCGATCCAATACTTAGATTTAGTTGAATGTTGATTAAATACGTATCTGGCCCATTGAAATAACAGGTGAAGCCAACTGACTTTTTTCACGAGCTACTTGATCCAAATACAGAAGGTCCTGGTTCAAAACTAATACATTGATAAGATTAAATTATCGATATGTTATGACTGAATGTTTAACTGGGAGAATTTGACTCCTGAAATTGACGTGGCACAATCAGCTATAACCTGCCACCGGCCATGTCTGTCATTCTGATTGGTGAAAGCGACTGTCAGCACTGGCTAAAAATGAGAAGCTGCTAGCTGAATGTTTTGCACACTGCTCTTTGGTGAAGAGAAAGAGAGAGTTAGAGTCGGAGCTTAGCGAAAAAGCAAAAGTGATAAGAGCCGGCAGAATCTGTGGAGAAATAGACAACACTGCTGTCCTTGAACCCTGAAAGTTAAACTGGAGACTTCTAAAAGCAAATGATATCACTTAATTTTATAACTTATGAGTATAAATAATCAAAATTAATCATAAAATGCAAAATGGCCAAAATAGCGGTCTATTGGGGTTGACTATGCCGATGGACATTTGCATCTCCAAGGTTGTCGAGTCTGACCTTTCTCACTTTTCAGTCCACAGCATCTTGTATGCTGTGATGGAAACCCAATCTAATTGCACTTTTTGAGCAAACTGATGAAAGGTGTTGGTGCATACTGTACACATGATGCTACTCGTGCCAGTGTTATTAACTTAAAGCTGCAAAATCAGGTCTAAGTGCGATTAAGCCACTCGTTCCCTTCCATACATAGCCTTTAGTCATGCTCCTCTGTATTGATGTGCGACTGGGACATGTGTTCAGCTTTAGGAGAATAAGAGATGTGTAACTGATGGCCACTTGTACTATACATTGTACTGACTATCCAAGCAATTTACGCCAGCAGAAAGCATAACTGCAGCTGCAGTATGAGGTAAGCCTCATTGCCAAAACAACACAAAGAAAAAGAAAAAATGTGCATTTACTGTACATTGTCCTATGTGTGAGGCCGTGAGGGCATCACTGTATTATGTTTTCTGTATCGCTGGGTAAAACGAAAATAACTGACAAGTCATCACTGGCCATCTCTGAAATCTCATATTTAGGGATACAATATCCAGCCTCTCCAATTCTCACATACACTCACACACTCTTCTCACCTTGGTAGTAGGAGACAATAGAAAACACTATGGAAAACACGACTGAGTACAGAAATTGAAAGACTGTGTAGATAATGCTGCTAGCAATTCCCCTGCAGCAATTTGTTATTCTTACCTTGAATGTGTCCCTTTGCACATGCACATTTCAACAATGGGAAGTCAGTCAGTCAGTCTCAGGCATTCTGGGACCAGCAACTTGGAGACTTTGCTGGTTGCCTAGCAACTGCTCAGAGTCTATGGAATATTACATCATTCTAAAAGGCGTACTTGAAAACAGAGGTTTGTATCTGTAACCGTAGTTTTGCAAACTTGTACATTTATGTTTGTATCTGTAAGCTTAATTCTGCAAACTTGTGCATTGAAGTTTGTATCCGTAACCGTAGTTTTGCAAACTTGTACAGTGACGTTTGTATCTGTAAGCTTAGTTTTGCAGACTTGTACATTTTGTTTTCTGTCTGCAAACTCCGTTTTGCGAGTCTGCGCATTTAGACACAGGCTTGCAAACTCATTTTCACAGTTGCGGCGGCAAAAGTACTTTGGCGCGTGTGCTCGCACAAGCTTACGGATTTTTGACACATTTACTACGTGGTGTGTTTTGTAAACAGGGTTTCGCAAAAGAATCAGACTATCCGCAAGGGAGGGAGGGCGGGATCTCCAGCTTCTGACCAATCAGTGTCTTTGGAATTGCTACGCACAACACAGTTGGCTAGTCAACACTGTCAGTCACCCCTCATCCCCCCCAAAAGAAGAAGGAAAAAAAAAAAGAAAAAACAAAAACTGATCGAGGGAGCGCTCAGTCAATTTATCGAAGACTGAAACATGGACGCCGGCAGGCCTCCACAACCGCCAGTAAGTCAACACAATACATAAACTTGTGTCAGATGTAACATTAACTTTTTTGGAAAGGTAAAACCCCCAAAAGGTTTAGAAATGTTTTTTAATAATGGGCCTAGTCAGCTAGCCAGCCAGCTAACTAGCATTAGCATAAAGTAAACTTTAACCAGTCCCTGTATGTAGCGTCCATGGTTGGGATGGGGGTAACGCTAGTGTTTCTACTCACTATATACTGTATATAATATACTCTATTTTCTTACTGTTGTGTTGAAAAAGAAATGTTATTGTTACCTGACTAGGACGGCCCATTATTAAAAATATTACTATATTTCTAAACATTGTTTTTTGTACCTTTTCTGACACATGTTGATGTATTTTGTTGACTTACTGGTGGTCACAGAGGCCTGGTGGAGTCCATCTTTTAGGGTTGGATCTCTTTTTTTTTTTATTGAACATTATAAACATACAGACAACCAGCTTGTGGACATTAAATGAACATCTTTGTACAAATTAAGAATACAATAAATTAAATAATCAAATGGAATATGAAAAGGTAAATGAAAAATATTAAAACATAAGAAAAACTTCAATAAAAGTCAATGTAGCTTAAATCAGGGGCTACAGATAATAAATCTTTAAAATATAACTGTGTTCAGGGGTTGGATCTCTACACGGCTCTATGTTGACTGAGCATGATGGTTGACTGACAGTGTTGACTAGCCAACTGTGTTGTGCGTAGCGATTCCAAAGACACTGATTGGTCAGAAGCTGGAGATTCCGCCCTCCCTCCCTTGCGGATAGTCTGATTCTTTTGCAAAACCCTGTTTACAAAACATACCACGTAGTAAATGTGTCAAAAATCTGTAAGCTTGTGCGAGCACACGCGCATAAGTACTTTTGCCGCCGCAACTGTGAAAATGAGTTTGCAAGCCTGTGTCTAAATGCGCAGACTCGCAAAACGGAGTTTGCAGACAGAAAACAAAATGTACAAGTCTGCAAAACTAAGCTTACAGATACAAACGTCACTGTACAAGTTTGCAAAACTACGGTTACGGATACAAACTTCAATGCACAAGTTTGCAGAATTAAGCTTACAGATACAAACATAAATGTACAAGTTTGCAAAACTACGGTTACAGATGCAAACCTCTGTTTTCAAGTACGCCTTTTAGAATGATGTAATATTCCATAATAGTCCAGCACATAACACCCCCTAAAGATGGTGAATTGGCGTTTTTACACTTCGGTTTTCGTACGGATTCAACAAAACAAGATACAGTATAAGATGTTAATTAGTAAACTTTAGAGGTGCTGGTAAGCAAATTTTGTTACCTTTGAACAGAGCCAGGCTAGCTGTTTTCCTCTTTTGTGCTAAGCTAAGCTAATCACCTGCTGCCAGTACCCCAATATTTAATGGACAGATATGACAGTGGTGGTATCAATCTTCTCATCCAACTCTCCGAAAGAAAGTGAATAAGCACATTTCCCAAAATGTTAAAGTATTCCTTTAAGAATAGGGATGCTCATCTGAAACTGGTCACTCATTCTCAGTCAGGGTGAAATTTATGATGTTATGTCAAATCTAAACTATGATATCAAGTAGTTCTTTGTGGTTTGACACATAAGGGCCACAATTTTGTTATTATTTCCTTTTTGCAAGAATTGGTCATTTTACGATATTGACTTAAGATGCTATCAGTTCTCTGCAGTTTTCCAGTGACATTCTACTGATATCATTCACCTCACGACGGTTTGATAATAATACTTTAAAATGCTCTTACAACACCAGATACACAGTGGGTTATGTCCAGATTTCAATCTGGTCATAAACAACACAAGTGATTGGGCCCTGGCTGATTACAGGCTATAACCATAATACGACCATCACGTTTGTGTAATGCTACTGCTTGGGCAGCATAATCCAAGCAGTTTGTATACAAACAATTTACTTGCTTTTGATGAAAAAGCCTGTAAATATACTCCCACTATATCCTATTTGTAGCTCACTGTTTATGAACGTGTGAATGGTTGTGTGCATCCCTCCTCGGTCTTCCAGGAGGTTCTGCTCGCACACTTTCAATATGTGAGTGAGCAATGTCCCCAAAGACTACTGCAACAAGGCACACGACTATTCATTCTTTCAAAATAAAACAGCTGTTAGCGGGCTAAATGTTCGAGGTAATGAAGTACATATAAGCTATTTGGACTGGAGTAATCATTACAAAACACTTGGATAATGCTGCACAAGCTGTTCAGAGACTTTCCCCTGCATGGACTTGTACTATTTTGTTAAATACACATGGGGTCTTCTTTTGTTCACAGTGATTCAAGCTGACTGGGAAAGGTAGCCAGCTAGGAGGGTCCAGTAGTGTGGTTCCCTGGAGAAGATTGAAGGTCATGAGACATCCATCTGGGGTTACTTCCCCCTTTTATATGTTTTTGCTATATTATAAGTACAATTTAAAGGCCTTTATAAAGTGTATTATACTGACACACATACTGACAGGCTTAAGAGGAAGAGAACACTTCGCACATTTGTTGTGATTTACAAAGAACAGACTATTAGAGATTTTGGTTTTTGTGGTCACAGCTGAATATACAACTTAAAATTGTTGTTTATGTTGTCAAAATATTTGAAGTACAACAAATGGATTTTATAAGTTTCACCTTTTCAATGAAATGAACCGCTATTTATTGGAGTACACTTAATACATGTGCACTGAGTTCTGTATGGATTTATAGATATTTTGGTGCTAGTCCTTGATATGGTGGCCAATAGGTGTTGTAGTCAGCATAGTTCTTTAATTATTTAGCATTTCAGAGAAATAAAATTGCATCAGCAAGAACACACACTATAGCTCTCTCCATAAACATGACCCAGACATAACTGGTCATGAGTTAAGCTATTTAGACAAGCCAAAGTAAGTATAGTTGCAAGTGGTGTTGTGAGGCTAATTGGGTTTTCTTTTTCAATCTTTGTTTTAGGATTTTATATAATACAATGAATTGGAATTTGAAGTGGGGCTCTGTACCAGCGTGAGTAAACAGAGGAATTTACACATTTGTCTGGGAAGTAATTGTGTTGCAAGTAGTAATTTGTAATTTTTGTTTTCCAGTGTGAGACAAGAGTTCAAATAGTTATGAAATACTCGTAAAATAAACACGAAAAAAATAATGCAGGATGGAGACAGAGGTCCAAGATTTCCCAATGACATTTTGGATTTCCTCAAACAAAAGGAAGTAAGGAGTCAAGGTCAATAAAGCCCCCCAACAAGTTGGGCATTTTTCTGGTCCTTTCTTTTTGATCCTTCACGTCCGCACTTATTTATTGCTCTCCATCCCGCACTTTTCTTCTGTATAATAACCATTATACCCTCCTGTCTGTTCCTTTTACAGAATGGTGTCCTTTGGCAATGCAGTTGTCACATGTCAAATTACATAAATGCCCTCACTCTAGGTGTAAGCATTTTTTATCTCAGACACTCAATTCATGGACTAATGGAAGAGCCTAGCAGTTTCACCATGCTATATAATTTTTAAGTCATATATCACCATTATTTCTCATTTGTCTGCCTCTAGCTCACCAATGACTGCTTATTAGAAATCGAAGACTTGATAAAAACAAATACAAATAATCATCCATGGAATCAATAGTCAATTGATTCCATTATTTCCAGAATAGATTTAAAATTAAGGCATTGTGATATAATTAATATTATGTACTGGGTGATGGGAGCAGACCAGTTCTGGACAGGTTTATCACTCAAACATTATTAGGTTTGTGGTAGACAACAGCAATGCAAGTCAGTAGAAGATATTTAATGGTGATGTATAACTACACATAAGGCTTTTTGATGCATAATGATTTGCACAATATGTCAGTGTTTTTGTTCATCTACCTTGAAGGTGCCCTACCTACAGCAGATCTCCCTTCTGTGTTTTGATATATGCAACATACACAGCTCAGAAACAAAATTGTAAGTGGATGACCTTTTTCTTTTCAAATCCATCAACAACAGAAAAAAATCTGCAAAAGCCGTAATAGGCAACGACGTGCCAAGAGGAGACTGCATTATTGAAGCACAGAACATGCTACTTTTAACTGTACAACTGGCCAATCACTAAACAAATTACAAAGTCTGCATTATACCTAGAGTTTCTTCTAATGATGACATTTAATTTAATCATTAGACATACTTAAATTGCTATATACTAGTGTGTTTAACTGACAGGTCTTTACAACCTCTGTACTTCCTAATGATCTGGTAAATAGCTTTTAATAAGCACTGCCCAGCAGCTTTTAAATCCACTGCACCATTAAAGACCAGGTGCACTCCTGTTCTAAATATATCTCGATATAAATGACTGATGGTATGTGGGAAAGTAAAGGTTGAAGTCGGGGGAAACATAAAATATAAATGCCACCACTTCTTTTTCTGAAAGGACCTGCTTGCTTTGAATATCCATAAAATTTGCAGCATTCTTTTTTTATTCTGTGGACAACTAATTATTAGCTTGCATTGTTATATGAAGTAACTATAGTTGACACTGTCATCTATTTGTGCTGCTGTTGATGCTGTCAGTAGATGTGATGCAGACATGGCTTTGATTTTCAAGAAAGTGCAGTGAAAGCTGACAAAGTGACACGGTAATTTGCTTGTAAATGCTTTGGATTTGCATGCTAGCAACTGGTAAGTTGGCTTCACAGAAGTTGTAATGGGTTGTGAGTGTTGACAAATAGGTACACATGTGCCTGTCAGAAATATAACAGGCAAAGGAATAAGGACGGAAATGCTTTAGCAAAGCACTCTGGGTAAGATTACTATTGCAACAACACATCATCAGTAGGGTAAAACTAACCTGTCTCACGACGGTCAGTATCTGTTGTTATTTGGTGTTGTAAAGGGTACCGTATAAACCGTACAAGGGATAGGAGATGGAATTTTTGAAGAAAGTTAATTTTGTTAGCCACAGCATTGTAACAATTTAAAAACAATGGTAAATATCCTTTCAGAGGTGTTAAACCTTCATAGGACATAACACAAAGACCTTTCTATGACAATGTAAGTGATCCATTCTCCCTCACAAAGCCACTAAATCTCCATTGAGGCATCTGTGGCCAAGATCCAGCACAGGCCTGGCATGTGCGTCTGCTGCCAGGGAGACATTAAAACCTCTAGGGAGGCAAGTATTATATTATCTGGGAGTAGGGAATTTGCTTTTCCCCTTTTTGGGGGGGGGTTGGTTTGGGTTGACTATGGGCTAATATCCCAAGTATAGGTATCTGAATATGTTTTGGGAAAGAAAAGGTAGAATTGGTGCCTCCCTATTTAAGGAGTTCATACAATCGTAAGAAATGTACCTGTATTGTGAAGGGTTTACAGATCCTGTCTAAATATGAGTGTACACGAGCGGCACGCCAATACGAGTGGTCTCAAATAAAAATCTGATGTTCAGCTGTTATGTAAAATGCCCATTTGATGGCTTTTGAAATCTTGACCTTTTACATTCACCAATTCAATGATGGTAAGTCACTTTTATTACTGAAATAATCACAGTAAAGCCTTTGAAATTAGTTTTTAATTATTTATATTAATATGACCTCCCAGTCAGCCGTTTTTCTAGCTACCTGTGAATAAAATATATTACTTAGTTCCACACACACACACACACACACACACACAAAAACATAAGCTACACGCAACATAAAGCTGGCGTGCAGAACTTTTGTCTCCTCCCTCTGGCAGTGAGAGTAATTACACAAACACTGTCGTTGTGTGCTTATGACGTATGCCTACAGGGGAGCTCGCTCAAATTTCCTCAGTTCCAAGACAATAATCTATTATTTATGTAGAGTAAATGTAATAACTACATAGCCTACTCAAAATATTTTACAAAGACCAACCTGTCTAAGAACAGTAATGCAACATCTGTGTCTGCCCTCAGTCCCTGCTCTTCTTTCAGCGTTGTCCAACAAGGAAAGGCTACACCAATGGTTATCAATGTTTGTCCTGCTATCGATCGCTTTCTTTTGACTGTAATCTTTCCTCTGAACGCATGGCTCTGGTTTTACTACCGGTGCACCAGCATGTCGCCACACACACCAGATTTAAAACTGGTAGTGATAGGCTTAATCAGCATTGTGTGAACTCGTCTGGCAACAGCTTGAATGTAATGGACGTTGATTTATATGTAAAAGTCCCACACTCAAGGTTTAAGAAGAACTCTTAAAGAAGGGCCAAAAAACAACAGAAATGATGTGACTGTTTAGACGTTCCTTCCCCAACAAAGTTCCAGCGACCCGCTCAAGAAGTAGATATTCACAATATGCTGGACTGTTGCAGAGGCTCTGGGTTATAGAGGGGAGTTGTGTTCAAGAGAAGAGGGTACACAAATAATAAATAGTACTATAAGCATGATGGAATTACAACATTGGATTGTTGTTGCCAAGTAACTGGGAATTTTGGTTTGTCGAACTGGAAGACACAACAAAAACAGAACATGAGATGGTTTACATGTTCACTGTGTCTATCCAAGAGGAATGGACTGAATGAACACACAAATCAATGAACAGATTTCTTTGGACTGATGAGTGCATTGAGAGGCTACAGGATACAGACCACAGAAACTCTTGGGGGAGTTTCACAATATACGATGGTGTTCATGGAGGCACTGCACTACTGCCCATTAACATTCAGCTGGTTACAGCTGATAACTGTGATCTACAGCACATCTGCACATAGCATTTTAAGCGTTCTCTTTCCATCATGCTCAATAGTGGAAATATTTTGCAGCTCTCCCCCCTCAGACTGCAGCAAGGGAGGCTAACACTTGGTCAGTGCAAACACGAACTCATGGTAGCTGTTGGGACAGCTGACACTGTTGCTTGATGAAGAGAGCAGATAACCCCTAATACTGATGCAGACAGGGATAAAACTGCTGTCCTCAGAGCTCCAATTCATGAGTTTGAGACCAGATATGAATCCCTGAGTCCATGTGAGCCTTTTATGATTTTTTTTATCCTTAAACATGGCCGCAGGAGAAGCATGATATCCACACATCTGGAAACAGAACAATCACTGACATGTTTAAGAGATATGAGGCCTGCTTATCTGTTGAGCTAGTGTCTTGTGAGGGGATGGATGCACCTGGAAAGCAAGCTGGAAAATGTTTGGAAGGCTCCTACCTTTATGACTTGGTCAAAATTGTTACCACAGGCGGTCCAGACTCCTTCCCCAACATCCAAAAGATGCTGCTGTTATTAGTCGCACTACTATGAGCAGCGCTGTGTGAGAGTGATTATTTTTACATGTTAAAAATACATATTTTTATATTAACAATTAATCAAATGACGAGCAAGTTGTAGTGACGAGCACACAGAGAATTATCACAGACTCTGCAGCTGCCCTTAGTTTAGTATGTTTCAGCTCATTATTTTGTTTTTATGGCCCGCTGCTTTACTGTTTTGGTTCTTTCATCTCACTGCTCTCCAAACGTTTTCAGACGCAGCAGGCAGCTGGTTTTAGCAGTTACAGGTTTTGATTCGTCAGGTGGACAGAAAGAACTCCAAATGAATGCTAATGTTGCTACATCTGCCAGAAAATTGTAAACAGGCAATTGTTTTCTAAGACATTCACCATAACAGCTTTATATGGTAATGATACAGTATCTGTGTTGTGCTGCCTGCAAGTGGTAAAAAAAAAAAAATAAATGAATGCAGGTTTAATGTATTGTAATTACAAAGTGCACATTATGTCCGTTATCTAGCTGTCCTGATACTCAATCATATGTCCAAGATAACCATAAGAACATTTGACCTAAAGCCAGCAGCCGACCTGTGGATGATTAAACGAGAGGTAGGGGCACATCAATATCAGGTAGGTGACTAAAACAGGGAGGAATCAGATAGCGAGTTTAAAGAGGAGCAGAAACCCAGAGAGCCGTCATCATACAACGCGAGTACCAGCCTAAACCTACTGGTTGCAGCCCTGATTATAAACCACACTAGTTATTTTGAAGACTGATCTCAGCTCCCCTGACAAATATCATGCATTTTTAATGTTTACGACCTGACCTCTAAAGTAGACATTTTGACAGGTTTGAGGATCATAGATTCATTCAACAGTGGAGATCGCCAGAGGCTTATGAGGTGGGTTCAATATATTTCAGTAAGCTGAAAGTTTTGTTAATGATAGTAATATGATAATGTAGGAAATACTTAAGTTCAGCACCTAAATAGTTAAGTTCCTATCCTAAATAGCATGAGCTTTTTCTAGGGAAAAGCTTACTCAACACTCAACACTTACTGACTGCACCCAAATCTTCATACTGCTTTTTCTTTTTATCCATTACATATCAAGTTCAGTTCAGATCTTTATTGTCCCACAATAGGCAATTAATTATGCAGCAAGGCAGCATAAAAACATAATTACATAAAACATAAACACAATAAAAAATGCAATAAGACAATTAACAACATTAAAAGTGCTGGTACTACACACGCAATACAGAACACAATGTATTATGCATGCCGCATTAAGATGAATACGTATTGATTTATGTTGGATGGTACAAATAGCAGTGGTAAAGGTCTTGATATTCTGAATGTTTCAGGAGTCAGCAGGTTAATCTTTTAATATTGCATGATGCTTCGCTCCAGTCTATTGTCTGGTGTGAGTATATTTACAGTATAATTCAGAGACCCGAAATTTGTGAAATATGCTTTGTGTGTAATATTGTGCTCTTTAAAAACTGGTGAAGGATTTTCAAATTATTTCAGTGCTTCCAGAGACTATAAAGCCTCAGGCTCATACTGTAGTCATCATCCTGCATTAAGACCATTTAAATAATACAGGAGCTGCTCTCAGGAAGAACATTATTAACCTATGACATTTCCATCATGGCTGATTTGTTATCACTATGGTATTTGGTCTAGGAGCATGGGCCATTTCAACAACATGTGCTGACTTTCTTCTAAAGTGGAAAGTACAGCTATAATATAAGATTATGTTGAGAGTTATATAAACATTCATCAGCTTATATATACACACAATAGTCTGTTTAGATCTACAAAAATTCCCTTTCTTAGAGTTGGCATTTCATAGTTTGACGAAGGTAGTACATACTGTATAACCTCTAGTACATGCAGTACAGTGTGTGGCAATACTTCAATCAAAGGTAATTAAAGATACAATCATGTTTTGATAAAAATGTGAAATTTGCTATGGAAAGCACAATTACTTTAATTATAACAGATTTTCTTTCAGGTGCTTAAGAGTATACTGGTTATGGGTTATTGTGAGGAGAACTTACATACACTTTGCAAATGTAAGAAACTTAGTATGGAAATTAGGAATATTCCTGCTTATGTTTGCACTGCTTGATGTTTTATTATGTTCAGTGAACCTTAATTTGTCTCATCTTTGAAACAGACAGCATTCCACTTTATACCATGAATTGTGGAGGAACCATCCATTCATTATGATTAGGGATGTCAAAAAGTCAAGTTTGAACGGATTTGAAGCCCTTCGGGACGTGGAATTTGTTCTCTAGTGGCAGGTTCACTTACAGAGACTCAAACTGTTGACAGTGATACAACGTTTTGATTGCAAGGGGAGACGAATACGCAAGCGACTCTCTTTTAGCAGAATTTTCAAGTGGCTGCGTGGTACCGTCATTACAGTTAGTGGATGAAGGACTATCCAACCGACCATTGTCTCTGGGCTGCCGCAGCCAGACTCCCAGGCCGTTTCTTTGGAATAGATCACCAGGAAATAGGGGGGTCTATTCAGACTCATATGGGAGGTTCATGCTATATCCTGTCAGTTCTACCCCCACTGTATAGATGCCTCAACCAATGGGAGCCGCTGTTGCATCAACACTCACAAACAAATGTTTTTGTTGGAACACATGACCAAGCCAGAGATACTACTAACAGAAATCGAACCCTTGGTGTCAGTTGTGGTGGACAGGACCAACCCAAATGCACCTTGTAGTTTTAATGATATTAATGTGGCTGCTGACAAAAAGCTCAGCAACGTCCCTCCAGTCTTCCCACGATTATTTCAGGTCTGTGGCAGAATTCACTTATCTTCAATAATCCAGACATGAATTCACTTTGTGACAAAACTGTAATTATCTCCAATATAATTTGTAAATTTGAAACATTAACTTAAAAAATGCTGCAATGCAAGACATCCTCACTCTATAAACTTTGAAGACTTTCATGTCTCATGCAGAAAATAAGAAGGCATATAAGGTAATACTCAACTTTGATATGACCAATCCTCGATTTATCCCTTTAATCTAATCACCATGGGTGATATGTTTCCCAAATGAGCCATGCAGGTTAAATTAATTAAGGACATAAAGATGATGATCTTCTCATCTGAAGTCACTGCTTTCCTCGCAGATTTGAAACACTTAGATGTTTGTCACAGGACAGAGCAGCCTGTGAAAACAATTAGGTTAGCTGTGAGTTTTATTCTTTTTTGTCTACTTAATTTTAGTGGCAAAGCAATGAGGTGATGGATTTAGGATCAGTACATTTTGTTTTATATCATAACAATTAATGAAATAAAAAATATGATTATTACCTGGTTCAGACTTGCACAGACAATGCTCATAATGCTTGGTGAAGTAGCATCAAAGAGAGACACAAGACAAATACTTGGCATGTGGCCCTAGTGTAGTGGTTACCAAACATCTACAGTACTTTAATTACATTTTTGTGGTTAACTGTCTGAAAACCTACTTCAACTAACTTTTCAAAAAAATAAAAACTAAAGGAATAAGCAAACATTTAAGTGCTGGTCGTTAAAATGTACAATAAAAATGGAAATGATGAACAAATGAATGAACAAATATTGCTGCACCCTTGGCCCTTCCTTAAAGGCACCCTGTGGAGGTTTTGACCACTAGTAGAGCTATGGAGCATTGTTTTTAAGGGTGGTTCCCCATTTTGTTAGTATCTTGTTCGCATGAGGAAACAGTCCTGGTTTCACACTGTTGACTGACTGATTGACAGCTGGCGGTGGTAGCACACCAAGAAATGTTGCAATGAGCCAACAAAGGTAGGTAAGAAGACGACTGCTAGCAAGCAAGCATCAAATCTGCTCTGCAAATGCTTTATGAGGAAAGTCAATATGTTTATTAGGCTGAAAGGATACACACAATGCATTTTGGTGACAAACACTGAATGTAAACTTAACTTTTCTTCATTTACAAGAAAACTACACATTGTACCTTAAGGAGCCCCAGGTTGCTGTGGAACCACTGCTCTAGTGGACTCAAACGTGGTCCAGCAGCCATGAAAGTGATCTTAAAAACGAGATTGATTACTTTTTAACTGCAAACTATGCAAGGGGGAAGTTCATTTGTGAAGGATTGTTAAGGGGAGCAACAAGGACATTATGACGCATGAAGTGTGCACAAAAGCCTATATATTCACCTCAGGTAGAGGGAAAATAAATAGAAATCACAGGAGAGAGGGATTTTTCATCATGTCTATTATGTCCATGCAGGGATATATTATAAAACTGTTCCAGCTCATCTATCAGGTAATGCATTTTTACCTGACTGACCTGCTCACAGCTTCTGCTACAAAAGCTGGATGAAAAATTGCATCAATATTTCAAGCCAACAGTACATGTACATACTGTATAGCAGCAGGTGTTCTTCTCAGCGCCTACCATCTTGCATCATTTACACGTTTTTACACCTTTATTTATCCAGGGAAGTATTACTGGAAGCAATGTTTTTTTTCCCCCAGAAATGCCCTGCTCACAGCCCCAGTTATACACATTTCAACCTGCAAGTTGCCCAGTACAACCACAGTCTAATCTGATGGCCAGATGAGCAGCTCCATGAGCAGATGGGGGTTAAGGGCCTTGGTAGTAAGGGAGGAGCTGCTTTTTCATTCTTCCTCTCCCAGATTTATCCTGCCAATCCAGCAACCTTCCTATTACAAGCCCATCTTCAGGCCAACTTTTATTTATTTATCATTCATTAATTGTCTGTGCATTAAGGAGAGTGAGTGTGGTAGAGAGGTACGGGTACAACTGACACAGGTGCATTTGATGTCCCCGCTGCACTTGTGTGACCATGTTTTTTCCCTGTTGATCAACTGGCGCTGTCCCTTTAAATTAGCTAACAATAGGTGGGCAGATGGCAGATGGCTTGCACTGTCAGAGTGCTGGAATCATGTCAGGTAGATGCTGGAGATCAAAGGGGGGGTCACTGCACAACTGGGATCATGATCAGCGGCATTGTGTGAAAGTCTGACTCCCCCTGGCAAAGATTGTAAGAAAACTATTAATTGTGGCTTTTTGAGGAGGTTTGCTGCACTGAATCACCTACCACCTGCCACCATACATCTATAGTTTGACGCTGTGATTCTTCAAAAGAACTGTGGGTAACCGTAGGGTCATCTTAAAGTAAAGGCTGTGTCTAAATGGCTCAACTGTAACTTTCATTATAGTGTCTGCTGTGAATCATCAGGAGTGCATGTGAGTAAACATTTTTAAATCACATTAGGGCTGTCCCGAATACCATTTTTGGGGGAGAGAACAGTACAAAACAGTACCCGCGAGTAGAAAAGCATCCTCACGAAGGAGCACTCTGCTCCACGTGCACAAATGCAGTACCGCAAGCTCAGGGCTGTAACAAGCGTGAGCTCTACCCTCCATACGCACTTGCAACTCCTTAACACTCGCTCGCTTGTCAAGTTGACTTTTGAGACTTTGGAGGTGGGGATGGAATAGACAGTGGGTGATGTCTTGCCCGCCTTCATTGCGCAGCATTCTAATACTGATTTGGACATCGATTACCATGGCAATGGTAGAAGCTTCGAAGCATTCAGGTCAGCCCTAAATCACATAGCATTTGTTTAAGTCATGTAAATATCCGGACTGGGTCAGTCAGGTGTTGTGCAATGTTCCAAACCTCTTCCACACATGTGACATTCAGACATCCGTTTCACGCTGCAAATTGTGGCAACAAATGAATAAAGACCTGGAGTTTAAAGTTGGGGAGGTGGAAAAAGAGATGTCACCACACCAATAAGCGGTGTAAAAGAGGGAGCACCAGCACAAGCGGAAGAATGGTAAAGAGGGAGGCGTTCGTAAACCATTTTAAGAGGAGGAAAGGAGAGATTTTTCTTTAATCCCTGTGAGGCAAAGCGACTTAATGGAAACTTCCTCTTATCGGGCATGATGCAGAGACCTTACCATTGCTTCTGCTTCACTTTGATGTGTTTTGAGAGAGAGACCACTAATGACCGCTTCACCACATGCACACACACATACAGCCTTGCAAGCCTTTAGTAGGCTTCACTGTGCAATGGATCTTTGCTGCAAAGATGATGGTGTTCTAAAAGTGCTCGGTTTATTGTTGTTTCCACCCTCCGCTCTATGTACGGAATTCAAAAAAGCATTTTAATTTCAAATCAGATTCCCATGTGCAGCCCAGTCCATAGATATCGCTGTTGTGCTCTAATATGAAGTTATGTGAGAAGGTGTAGCTATGTAAAAGCTTATCCAGAAAACTAACCCAGAAACGGTTGCACTCTGATCACACACATTTAATTTTTAACAAAGGGCAGAGAGGTTGGCTTTTGTTTTGTCTTAAGTGCCATGTATTTTGAGTGGGGCTGAATTTGTCAGGTGCATTTGTCTAATGTGAAAAAGAGGATGCATGCAAAACATCTCCCTGCCATCATTTAGCAAAGAAATAAAATTTAAAAAATATGTAATATTTGCCCAATTAACCACAAACAAATCAAATGCGAAGCCATCCTTCATACAGTGATTAAGAGACAGGTTTGTGAGCTTGAGATGTGATTACAGTAGTGTACTGATAACGCTATGTGTGGAGCAGTTTTATGAAATACTAATACTATATATAATTGTAATAACACAATGCCTTTGTACACTGCCAGAACAGAAGTGGAAAATCCCCTGCAGAGATAACAGCAGTATTCTGTAATCACCATGGTGACAGTACTTCTGATTTTAATCAAAACATTGTGACGATCATGTAATATTAGCTGCCCACATCAAAGCACTGCAAGTAAACAAAGGCAGAGACAGACTGTCCTCTGTCACAAGCACTTGTCGATTCTCTTCAGTCACATGGGGAGCCTTGATTATGGCCTACTTGTGTGGCTTTCTTATTATTGAATGACAAAGCTGATACACATTGCATCTATGCCTTTACCTGCCAGTCAAATTACAAAGCCCTGATTTAGTAAAATGGTCTCAATCGTCTCAATCAGTCAAACTGGTATTTTAATCAAACGGCTACCTGCAGTTGACTAAAGCAAGGCTCTGATTAAGGGAGGGTTTTTTTTGTAACACTCACAAATATTGAAATCTGGCTGCATCACACACAAAGAGAAACGTAACCGATTATCTGCTCTTGAATTATGAACCTCAGTCAAACTACAAGATTAAAAGACAACGGTACATCACAGACTCCAGGATATTACTAAGATTTATCTTTCCAGTAGAGCTAAACATCACCTAGCTTTTTTTCTCTCACACACTCATCTCTCTCAAATTCAGAAGTGACAGAAATCTGATTGATTCAGGATGCTAAAAAACACCTTGCTTTGTGTGCTTACTAAATAGATTCTCTGTAACTGCCATGTGGTCTCCACTTAAGTGTTATAATGCCTTTATTCCAGAAGAAAGAAGGTTGTTTTTATCCCCACATTGAAACACCAATTGATTGGTTTTTTTTTTCCTCCTCAGCTGTGCAGTAAGTAAGGTTGTCCAATTGTTTGTCTTTAGTCTATGGAAAACATGTCTGCAAATCATTCCTTTAATCAGTGGAATCTTTATTATGTCTCTTTCTATTTCTAGTTGTCATCCACCACATGTGCTTGCCGTGGCGTACATACAGTAGATACAAATGGTACAGTTTGGTATTGCAGAGCAATCATTTTGGGCTTCTGCACAAATTTAAATTCATTCTTGGGGGGGAAAGGAGAGCTTGGTTTCTTTAAAGATTGCAGCTCAGACTCTAGGAGACTTTAAATGGAATTTTCTTCCTAGTAACTACAGGTCCACTCAGCGGTGGTAACTTTCTACAATTTAGAGAGAAAGAGAGAGCTGTTTAGAGCAGCTTAAATGTGCTACACTGGATATTTGGCTTATTGTAGGAATGCCATGGCATGATATATTGCATTAGAGCTGTTTTGTGTCATCATTTAACCTGATGTATCAGATCAGTAAAAAGACTCCACTCTGCCATGTTAAGATGACAAATTGCCGGGACACTGCTTCGACAGAAAAGGACCATCGTTGCATCTTTCTCTTTCTCACACTGCTCTTGGTCACAGTTTTGATCGAGTTATTTAATGGTGCTAAGAACTAGCAGTGAAGTGTGTTGAAAAGGCAAAATCAACATCGTCTTTTAATTAATAGTCTGGGAAAAGTAAACAGCACTCCACAGCACAGTGATATTTGGTCTTGGTCAGTCTTGTATCAGTGGGGAAAGTCGGAGGTTTCTCATTGGTTTCTCATTATCAAACACAGACTGAATCCTACTTTATAGAGAGCTTTTGATATTGCGAGGCCATGCTATTGACTGCCTGGGGTTACCACCTGACCTAATCAATAGACAAGCGGATTTAGTCGTACCCTGCACAGGGGAGGATCCACATACATGATGCAAGTAGCATGGTGGGAGGAAGCAGGGCACAAGTAGGAAGGAGATGGGCATGGCCTCTGGGCACAACAGGTCGCTCTGCTGGGATCCATTTGCAATCGCAGCATAAAGTAAAAAAAGCTGTGGTTGTGTGTGAGACTGTGAGAGCAATTCTATGTGTGAGAGACAAAATAAAACGGGTTATTGATTGACTTTAAATGAGCTACTGCAATTTAAACTGCACTGGCTTTTTAAGTGTGTGTTGAGATTTTTCTTACTTGGTCATAGACAGTTAATACAGATTTCATAGAAGCTGATGAAAAACTAGATTCACCTTGTCATCTGTATTAAACATTTACATAGCAGCTAGAGCACATACAAGAGACACCAGATTTCTCTACCACCAACAGCATCAATAACACAACAACTAATATTAAAGCTATTTGCACTACGCATGAAAACAAGAGTGAAGTTAGCTATTAGTCAACACGTTTATTATTATTATTGACAGATGAAAAATTACTGGAATCGCCAGGTCACTTATTTCCCCCCCAAAATATTTGTCAACATTTTTTTTAATTCACTGAGAGTTAATCCACTGAGGCCATTAAAAATGGGCTACAATGACTTAAAGCTTTTATTCTCATTTTTCCATCTGGAAAAACTATTGAACCAAATAAATAATTTTTAAAAAACGGTGTAGAACAAAAGCAAAACAAAAATCAAAAGATTACCACAGATAATACTTTACAGTATCAGGGCACTGCTTGAGTCTGGATTTGTAAATTTCACTACAAACAGCATACCAATCCCTAACAGTACTTTTTAGCAACATGCTGATGGTCTTTTGTGATATAATGGAATAACTGCTGACTACAACTACACAACTAGCATCACGACCACTATCCAAGGTGCTAATTCTAAAACTGTCCCGAATGGACACCAACATTTGCGCAGGAATAGAACTGATGGTCAATAGTTTGTCTTTACTGATCTGTTTCATCATTTGCTTCACCTGTTAAAAGGAAACTCCGGTATTTTTAAACCTGGGCCCTATTTTTACACATTTTGGGGTTGAAATGACTAATACTTACCATTAGTTTTGGAATTGGTCCAGTAGATCGCCTCCGCCGGCATCCGCGAACGGGTTGCAATGGCTACAATGTAATCCTTGCGGGCAATTGCACCTGTGAAAAGTACGTCCACTAAAAGTGCTTGTTTTTGCCACTGACAGGCTCAGACTCAGACTTATTCGAAGTGTCTGACAACATTATGGAAAGGATCCCTACAGAGACACACCGTTTGTTAAAGAGTAAGATCCTTTTGTCTTCCTGCAACAACTCAACCTCTTGCAAGATTTCAGAGCGAGACTTTTCCTTCTGCGAGACTTTCTGTTTCTGGTTAAACAAAAAGGATCTTACTCTAAGATCTTATCTTAGATCCTTGTAGCTGAATCTTGGAGACACCAACGCCCAGCAAGAGGGATTTACTTAGGCCTATTTTAGTTGCCTAATGTCTACTGCAATTAAGTTTGGTTATTTCTGCCCACTCTAGCAGTAGCGTTTCTTGTTCTGAGTGCATCTGCGCAAATCTATAGAAAGCTTTTAAGACAGACATTGCACATGTGGTGTGTTATTAGACTGCAATTTAGATCTAACAATTTTACTTTTTTTATTAAAGAAATCCACATCAAAAATGGATTCCTGTCAAATACAGTAAGCAACAAACTGGTGAGGCAAAGTACAGCAGGAGAGTTAAGATAAGCCTAGTTACTCAGTTATTCACTAAATTACATTGAAACATTGTGGTAAATACTGTACATGTAATTTGTCCATATATGAAGCCTATAATAAAATGTGTGGCCTGAAAACGGTGCTCTTTCATGCCAGTGAGTGACAAAAGTTTCAGTAAAATGGGACTTTAAACGCCACAGCCAAGTTAATGGATCATGGCAAGCAAATTGATAATAAATTCAGCTTCACTGGTCATTTATCACTCAGTTTCAGTGCCCTGGTGCTGCATGTTCTCTGTGTAAGTACTGACTGAATCGGTCTAAGGAAAAAATGATTAGACGATTACAACTTGAAAGTTTAAAGCCTTTTAAATTCTTGAAACTCATGGATATTCATCATACCTAGGTCATACAGTCACACTGGATGCCCTTCAGACAGGAGTAATAAATTATTTATTCTTTTCTGACTCATTGCAGACGAAAGCAATAGAAATCAATTAAGACAGAGTCACCAGGCCAGTATTGACGTACAGGAGTAAGATGAGGACACTGGACAATGGGCAATTGAAATCTCAGACTGAAAAAAAAAAATGAGGGGAAAAAGATACCTGAACACTATTAATAACCACAAGTGGGAGTGAAACCAGGATGTCAGGCACGACACAAGAAAAGTCACTAATCAAAAACGGAGTAGATATTCAGTGAAACCAGCAGCAGGCTAAACAAACAATCTATTAGAATCAGGAGTACTTTGGTTGACAATGATAAACCAAAACAATTTCGGCTTAAGGTCCATTTAGTTGCTTTTCTGGAGCTTTCAATCATATTACATGATCTTCATCAGCAGGAGTTTGCCTAGTTGTCCGCTGTTATTGCATCTGTGATATGATCAACAGATGAAGAACAGCTACTAAATGGACCATGAGGTGAGATTATTTACTCAACTTTAATGCCGATTTGAATGGAAAGACCTTAAAGTGCTCGGAAAAAGAAAACGGAAATTTCACACCTACATTTCCATGACAACTGGCCTAACTTCATCTGCTGATGAAGGTCAATGTAATATGATTGAAAGCTCCAGAACAGCTACAAAATACATGTCAAGGTGTCACTGTTTTGTCAACTGCTGTTTCCAACGTCAAGAATGAACACTGATGCTCAAGAGAATTTTGATTACAGAAAAAATATTTTCAGCTTTATTGGTTGGGCATGTAATGTCTGCGTATTTTGTAAAAAAAAAATAAATGTTACACCTGGCTGTAACTCAGGTGGTTCGATTCCCATCTGATCCTGTGTACATGTCAAAGTATCCCTCAGCAAGGCAATGAACCCCAAATTGCTCCCAATGTATGTGTATGCAAATCTCTTTGGATAACGGCATCCACCAAATGATTGTAATTTAAGGTAATGGATAAATTGCAGATTTTTGCTTACTATGTGGAGGATTCAGGGTAAAATCAAGGCATACTACTAAATTTAAACAGTAAAAGAAAGTAATATGCATCTATTAAAAGCATGAAAAAATGATGCTCACATACAATGAATAGTGGTTGCATGGCAACACTACTTGGAAGTTACTACACCAGTGCCTTTAATGGAAAAGATAAATGCTCCAAAGACATTAAATAACTGAATGAGTGGAGTATTGTGGCTGGTACTGCCATGTTAGTGAAGCCATGAAGAAACATCCCTGCCAAAACCAAGGATGACCCTTTTCAATCAGTATGACCTCTTTCTGCAGAAGTATCAACCTCCATCTCGTACCACTTACCATCCCAGAATGATATGATAGAATGCTGCATACAACCAAATTACAAATGTCATTATCTCTGAAATGAAGCAAATCACTCTACACAATGGCCACTGAGGCAAGAGATAGACACTCAGAGCGACTGCTGTTGTGCGCAATATATCCGTCAGAGTGAACAGTTAAGGAGCAGCTTCTGGCACTGACTTGAAATCATTTGATGCACAAACTGGCAGAGATTCTTTGCAGTGGCATCATCAAGGCAATGGAAATGCCAACTGAAAATGTGAAGTACAGACCTGTGACAGCGCAGAGGTCATAGTGGGACAACAGGGGTGTGTATGATGTCAATCTAAAATCATCAAAATTTTACAGAAACATGATACTGGGAATTCTAAGCTGTCTAGAAATGCCAAGTTATATCTGTTGGTGCAAGTCAGTCACTGATTGTCTCATAACAATTAGAACAAGAGCTAAAGCTGAACTACTTTGTTTCTCTGAATATTTATCACAGGGATTCTACAAATTCTTTCAAATAAACGCTGTTGATTTGCCCAAGCAAAGCAACTCTGTGACACTAAAAGACAAGCACTTAAGCAAGGTCTACAGATCTTTATGAAAGAGAAAACAAACCGTGCTTAAAGAATAAAAGACATCATGGCGAGTGCTCCATGTTTTTGAATACAATATAAGGGTAGGCACAGATATGCTGGTGTGTTTATCGAAAAGGCCGATACTGCTGAAGCTATTTCAAAACTATACTATATTATATATAGTATAGATACATTATAAATCTATATTATTATAGTATAGATACATTATATATCTATATTATCTATACTTGACAGATCCTTTTTTGTTTGCTTTGAAAAGCTCAAGATTTTCAACCCATCATAATATCTAAACTTCAGTCCTGAAGGTCTTCAAAGCAGCTATAATCGACGTTTTTATAATAGTGTATCAAATGACAATGTTAAAGCAGTGTGACAATGTGAGAGGGGTCGCTCGTAGTGAGGAACCTACAGAGAATTATCACCTGAATCTGCAGCTCACCTCGGCTTTACAGCGAGTTCAGCTCATTGTTTAGCTGTCTGGCCCACAGCTTGACTTTTTTGGTTCACTCTCACTCTCTCATAACGTTGTTTTTGGCATTTAAGGCATAAGACAGCCTGGCCTGTTCCTACATTTACCTTCTCTCTCTGTATACTCCAGTGTTCATAGCTTGAGGTAGCCTTGCAACTTCACTGTCCTATTTCACATCATTGTTAAAGAGTTCTTTTAATTGCCTTTATTTGTTCTGTATTTTTTCCAGTTACACTTTTCATCAAGTTTGAAACAAACTGGTGATGTGCTATCTATGCTTATGTTCCTATGTGGATGCTTTAAGTAAGTATTATTGTAGTCATTTACATGGTATACATGGAACAGCTCTTCCAATTAAAGCCAAACTGCTTCAAAAATTAACTGAGTGGTAATTAAATGGGAGGTAGCTTAGGTGATACTCAAAAATACTCTAGCAGTTTCACACATGGGTCATATTTTATGAAAATGTGCTGGTTGTGGCTTTGGCAGCATGAGAAGCTAATAATCATTGGCTAATATTTGCAAGAGGTAGAGGTTGACAAAGTTTTTATAACAGCCTGTTTCAAAACAGCTCCCACCACCTGTATAGATCATCTGGACTCAGGTCTCATCAGTCCTGTAAGGCTAAGCACTTATCTTTAACTAAGTCATTTTCAAGTATTGAATTGGCAATTACACCATGAACACAAATACGTTAAAATATCTATACCGAATACCTCTTAAGTCATGTATTTGTTAGCAGAATGATTTCCTCTGAATTCTTAAGGAAGATAAAGATGACTGTCGTGGAGCCGAGTGTGTGATTGGGGGGGGCATCAAAAGGATACACAACCTGAGTAGTGTTATAAAGAAACAGTTAATTGACAGCAGGTTGGCCCAGTATTTAGAGTGACAATCCTATAATGGAGAGGTAAAAAGTCAAAACCACAGTCACTTGTGCTGTCAAACCTGTCCTTGAGCAAGGCATTGAAACTCCTGGCTGCATAATGATTGTCCTTCTGTAATAGAACACCAGCTACAGTAAATGTCTTGCTTGTAAATAATTTCTTCTGTGAGCCTCTCTGCGTTGTCCTTTGCAAAGACAGAATTTCAACATTCAGATGGGTTATTCTGTGATGGATAATAAAGTGTATCCGAAACAGGCAGAAGAACTGTCTAGAAGAACGGTTTCAATGAAATGTTGCAGAAATTTGGTTTTACAAATCAATAACAGCCAATTTAACATTTCCCTCTTTCTGCCTTTAACTGCTCCAGCCATCCATTTTCTGTAAAGTACAAGACGTGCCTTCGCTGATACACTGCAGTAACTCAAGTGAATTTCCAAATTGGCTAAACTGGCTCTGGTGGGGCAATAACATTGGTAGAAGGAAATAAAGAATGAAAGCTCTCACTCTAAATCTGAGTGCAGTGGAGTCTGGGGACTTCATGTCTGGAGCAAGCAGGAGACAAATATATAAATCCCAGCTTTGACAGCCCCTGGTTAGAAGTGAGAGCACATCAGCTACAAGCAAATAGAGGATAATGCATCAAACAGTCATTAATTGGACGATGGAGTCGAGGGAACACTGTGTCAGACAAAGGTTGAGGACAAGGTGTCTTCTGGTGATTTGCTTAATCGGGTCCATAGACATCCACTTGCTCAAAGTTATCAAAGCATCCTCCCGCTCAAACTTGCAATACACGTTCTGAAATATGAATTATGTAACTCCTTATTCACCAAAAAGTGCAATTGGAGTGGCATATACTTTCAAAAGGCCTTTATAAATTGCCTAATCCTAATAAATGTGGCTTTGGCATTGGCAAAAACCTGCACTTAAAAAGCTGTCTTCTTCTCATAGGTCGGGCTGAACAATTTTAGGAAAATATGTAATGCAATTTTTCAGACCAATATTGTAATTGCGATTTAAATTGTTAAACTCCAGGGCCGTAGTTGGGGTCCACATAATATTAAACAAGATGTGTTTGTGCCAAGCATTATCACAAACCTCTGGTTTCTACTGTACTTGAATATAATGAGATAAAACAATGCAAAATAATCAGCGTCTAAGTAAACATAGTTTTCTATTAAGAGATTGACCAATTTAGCTCACATTTGTTAAGATATTGCAACAGTGTTATACTTAACATTACTCAACAACATCTCACAATGTTTTATGATCCCGTTGACAGCTTTCTTGCACACTGTAGCTGCTTATGCTAACATTAACATTAGCTTGACAGACCACAAGCACAAACGACTTCACATCCCTGACTCCCAGAGGTCTCAACTCTCAAAACGATTATATGATGTGCTTAAAAGTTTAACTGATTGATTCCAACTACTTAGTTCACCAGCTGTGCGTCATTACTTTTGACGACTGTCGAGCTACCTGCTAATTGGTCAGAAATTGACATGAGGCAACTCCCCACTCTGTTGGTCTCTGTTGGCAAAAATTACACAGCCCACTCATATTTTTCAAACATGATACACAGTGGTGTTTCTCCTTCCACAATATCATCTTTGGCCTAGCATAAATCTACAAACACTGGCATGCAGAGAGCATATTAACCAAACAACAGACACTCGTTTCTTTTGTGCTTTTTTGAGCTCCAGCTCACAAAATTAACATTATTTAGCTACAGCTGAGTAAAACTGCTGGTGACAGATGATATTATAGGGGGAGAAATCAACAGTAACTGGCTTAAACCTTCACTTGCTACAGCTTGTTAAGACACTGCCAGTTATGTAGTGTAAGTTATAATTAAAACTGCTGCTCTTTCAATTTCAAATTGCAATTTCGATAAACAAACGTGAAAATGGTTCACCTCTACACATAAGGCATTCTGATATTTTCCAAAATGACAGCTAAACCAAAAGAAAATCTAATTTTCTGTTCATTATTGTCATTATCAGTAGTAGTAGTAATGGTAGTCGTCGTTGTAGTACAAGATCCAAACATGTTTTGAGCTAATGTTAAATATGGAGCCTAGTAAAAGAATAAGTTCTGTATATTAACCTTCCACCTCCTATTATGTAAAGCATTTGCCCTGTGGCCAGGAATTGATTTTTCTTTTGTGTGTGTGTGAGAGTGAGAGTGAGTGAGAGAGAGAGAGAGAGAGAGAGAGAGAGAGAGTGAGTGTGTGTGTGTGTGTGTGTGTGTGTGTGTGTGTGTGTGTGTGAGTGTGTGTTTGACAGACACCATTAATCACACAAAATAATTTGCTTGGGATTCTATAGGATAAATTTGTAATTTTCATGAGCTTAGGCATACTTAGTATGCCCCAAAACTCTATCCGTTTCTCCAGCCATCCATGCATTCAATTAGGAGGAATCCTCTGCAAAGCCAGGTAGGCTTTTCAATCAGTACACGCCTCCCCTAAAGGCATGCAGGAAACCTTGTAATCTACACATAATTGGTGACAAGTCACCCATGTTCTCATGCACAATGAAGAAAGTGCTATGTATATGCTACAGGAATCTGCACCTCATATACTGTATATTTTGTGGTCAGATATACTGTAATAAGAGCGGTTGAAACACATTTGCTGGGGAAAATGTTATTTGATTTATTCATGGAAACTATTCAAATACGCAATCAGAAAGAAAGGTGCATGTACACACCTTAAACCAAACATTGCCTTAATTGGAATATAGCCAAAAGCTGAGTTACTCAATGCCTGTAAATGTAGCCAAAGAAATATTAACTAACTCAAACGCACTGGTGCATGACATAACTTAGAGGTCTATTTCATTGAGCTGATATGGCTTAATTTTGGCTCTGTGATGTTGTCACTGTTTGTCTATTAAGCATCTATTCTGCATCTGCTAGCTGTTGAAATGCTATGTGTTGCACTGTTTTTACACATACCGGTAATCACATACATTCTTGTTGGCATTTGATGCTAATACAAGTGATTTTTCTAACAATTCACATATTGTTTATAATATCTGTTTTTTCTGTTCAAAATTAGCTCGTACGTGTTAGCCGAGTTCTCTCCACCCTCCCTAACCGCGACGAAATAGTCAAGAGGGATAAATAGCAGAACACTGGCTAACTGTAGCCCCTAGCTGTGTCTCAAATCGCATACTTCCGTACTTACACTTAATATTTTGAGTGCATAAGTGTGTATGGCAAAAATGCGGTGTACTATGAGTACCCGGATGATGTACACAAAACGGTCAGAAAGTTGAGTGTGGAACGCTGCACACTTCTCACCCTCAACGGTCGCCGTCTTGGCTACGTAGTGGAAGGGGGGGACCACCAACGTATAAAAATGGCGGCCGCAGTTGCGATTGTTACGGCTAAAAGTAAAAGCACGTTCATTTTTTATTCATTTTTAATATAATTGAATTGAAGTCAAGTGAGCAAACAAGCTATCAGATATTTCGGCATGCGGCAATCGCTGTAAAATGTTGGAGATAATGCTCCGCCTGGTTGCAATCCGGCATTAAAAAGAAGAAGAAGAAGAAGAAGACGCGGCCAAAGGTTGCAATCATCATTTCCAGTAAGCGCACAACAGCAGTTGTTTCGATTTGAGACAACACTACCCTGTCAAAATTAACGCACTACACAAGTCAGTACATAGTGTACACAGTATAGTGCATGTAAGTGTACTAACGGAAGTACGCGATTTGAGACACAGCACCAGTTTCTGCCTCTCACACATACTGTAGCTGCTGGTAGCGTTAGCATTCAGCAAGTCTGATAAGCACTGGTGTAAAAACAACGTCGTACATGTAAGAGATTTATTCCTCTTCAGTGGCAGTAAACACAACACATGGGCCCGCCGATAACTGTGCTGTATTCAGAGCTTAAAAAAACATTTAGGGCTGACAAACAGTAATGTTAACTGCAACAAACAGCAGGGCACTCCCCCACAGAAACACACGTAGTAGAGCCGCTAGCCGAGCTACAACATTTTCAAGTTTTAGGCAAGAGAATCTTTATAACTGGATCAAAATTATGACATTTGCTGTTTTTCCTTTGCTAACACGTTATACTGCAGAAAAATGGAAAACCTTCATTCATGCCTAAACAACTTACCTATTTATATGGAAATTATTTTTCTTCTGCTACATAGCTTCTCTCCACCTTGCTGCTGCATTGAATACTAGGCTCTTTTGACTCTGACTTTCGAATGATTTCATCCATAATTTATGTATGTAATGTAAAACAGCACAGCAGAAACATGTCACTGTAGTCTTTTTCTTACTATTAATTTTGTGTGTGGGTGTGTTTGTTTTAGACAGTTTACAATTTAGTTTTTTCACAAAATGAATGTTTACCCTAGTGTCAATTTCTAAATTTCAACATTATCAACATGAATAAATGTTGAACCATGTCATTAAGCTGTATAAAAGCAAACTAAGGGTGATGTGTTGGTCCGGTGACAAGCTTCATGTACCTTTACTGAGAACAGAATGGAAAACACCCTAACACTGAATATGGTTATATGATAGGCTTTGCCATAAATAACTTACAATAACAAAATAACAGTGCATATGAATATTATGATTAGCTTTACATCAAGACCCAGTGTGGTGCCCAAAAACAAAAAACATGTTTAACAAAAATGTTAACTGCCTAAAGATTTATAAGACATTTTTAGCCTTGCCAACGGCATGGCCCTTGGTTGGTCAACCACTTTGGTCCAGACTGAAGTATCACAACTGTTAAATGGATTGCCATGACTTTTTAATACAGACATTCGTGTTCCCCAAATAATGAATCCTAATGACAGCAGGTCAAAGTTTTCTAGTGAAATATCTCAACATCTAAAAGATGGATTGGCACAAAATTTCTTCTAGTGCCAACATGAGGTTCACATATGTGATCTTCAGTGAAATGTCGACAACTATTGGATGGATAGCCTTGAAATTTGGTACACATATCCGTGATCCCCAGATGATAAACCCGACTGATTTGGGTGATCACTTAACTTTTCCTCTTGCGCCATCATCAGGTCAGAATTTAAATGTGTCCCATACTTTGGTTTATGACGAAATACCTGCAAAACTAATGACATTCCCATCAGCCTCAGCTGTACTTTATGTTTAGTACTAATTAGCAAACGTTAGCATGTTAAAACATGATGGTGAACATGGTAAACATTGTACCTGCTTAACATCATTATGTTAGCATCGTTATTGTGAGCATGTTAGCATTTAGCTCAAAGCACCACTGTCCTTAAGTACAGCCTCACAGAGCTGCTAGCATGGCTGTAAACTCTTCTTCTTGTTACTAAATTGAGACTAACACGAACTAGTATATCCTTATTGATTTGTTTATCTATTAAGGCAATATAAAATTACATTTTTATGAATCCTTACAGATCAGAATCACAAACCAGCAAGTTTGTATACATATGTTTGTGGATTATTGAGATCTAACCACAAATCTAGGCAGGTTTTCCCAACCAGAATAAAATAGCATTTAAAAATGTATCCAGTGTCATATTTTACTGGGAATATATATAAAAATCCAACTCTTCAGTTACTGTTCACAGTAAAATCATTCAAGGGCAACATTTGATCAGATGGCAATCGGCAAAAAAAAAAAAAAAGACACCTTTTGTCACCTTCATGACATTTTTAAGTTGATGAGCCATTAAGTGGCCTAAAACATTCACACATCGCCTGAAAGCAGCGTAAATACTCTCAAAATACAAGATATTGTAGTTGTAGTATAGTATGACACACAAGAAAGAAAGTATAAACAGGAGTAAACAACTGATTACTGTATAACATTTTAGCAAACCTGCTCCTGATGTTACCTGGTTTCATATATTTAAGTCGGTACAGACATAAAAATCTCGTATAGCTCTCGTGTTTTCTCCATTACCAAATGGATCGTCATTACATCCCCCACACACATAGAGCAAAACCTTGCACTTTGAGCCTGGCAAGGGAAGACCACTTCACAACCTGACATCTGGTTTGTAAAATCAGTGTTTGATATTAGTCTATATCTGCATCTATTTCTCCAAAGCAGATTTTAAAAACCATTTTGGTTTCAAAAAACATTTTCTCATTTAAAGTTGACTGGTTTAAAGTTCCAACCCGGTGTTAAAAAAAAAAAAAGAACAATTATTTGTGCAGCAACACTGCACCTGAAATTAATTTCCACATTGCTCAGTTTCAGAGTTCCCAAATGGCCACACTAAACAGCTCTGTAGGGAAAACATGTCATGTTTTATCACAACAGCATAGAGAGATGAGTTGGCAAAATTCAAATTAAATCTGTATTCTGCAAACCTGGAGAAACCTTCACTCCTTTCAAATTATGCACTCTGTATTTTTTATGTAAACAAACGTTGGGTTTTGATAATGTGCTTACCCCCAAGAGTGTCATAATTTGTCAAGGTGAGGAGCTTTTCACAAGCTTGATGAAGAGCTCCATTAATTGTTGAGGTTTGCGGAAGGGAAGGAGAGGGGAGTGGAGCAGAGAATACAACTGAAGAGGGGGGAAGAATAATTGTTGGAGACAGTTTTCATTTCATCAAGTCCTGGAGCCCAAGGAGACAGGGCCACAGTGATGAGAGGTGGGAGGGAAGAGGAGGGGGGGTCAGCTGAGGAACTAATTGCAGGGAGGAAATTATTACTGGGCTGTGAGCTGAGGGAGAAGGGATGAAAGAGAAGAGGTGGTAGCAAGGCTCAGGATGGAGCAGGGAGGTCAGGCATGATCATTGTAAGAGAGAAAGGTAGAGTCTATGTTTTCTCTCTAAAGAAAAGGTATGTGCAAACGTTCCTGCAGGTACTGTGAAGATGATAATGGTTACATATTATAATATCTATTTGCTTAGTAGTACAAATTTTACAAATAGGTCTTCCTACACAAGAATAGTGCTTATTTTAGCATCAAGAGGCCATGATAAGTAGGCCTAAGTCGTATTATTAACACTTGATGTACTGAATCAGCACTAAAGAGCAGCTCTACACTAGATGTTTGGAAGAAGGAGAAACATAGCTGCACTGGCCTCAATGGGTTGAAAGGTATAATAAGTCTTTTGAATCTCTGACCACAGCCACTATCACAGCTGTGACCACACCCAGCTGTGATTGTTGGGTGGGCGTAAAAGCTCGTGATCTGTATCTGGATACATTATGTGGGTAATGACATCTGATCTGCGGGCATTTACATTTACACCTGGAACTAATAATTGTTCACATTATCTTGATTCTGCCCGTGTATTTACACCTTGCATTAGTATTTCCTTATCCAGGTAGGATATGCAGATATTTATAACATGTTAATGCCAGGTGTAAATGGTGTGATAGTGCCACACTACATCACTGCTGCACATGCTGTAGAAAAAGCATGTTGTCACCACTAATTGGCAGGGCAAGCCAGATTATTAGACTGGGTGAAGTTACCCTCCACCTATTAGGAATAATGGAAGAAAAGATAATAGAGAAAAAACAAAACAACAGATGATATACAAGCCTCTAAGTGCTTCTTGAAACTTTGGGCTTGTTCTCAATTTCAATCAATTAAATACGAAAATTTGACAAGATCACTTCTTGTGGTCCATGACTCAGTGCTGGCCTAGTCTGAAGGAGAAATTCAATTACACATTGCCGCCATAATCTTGGCCTTCATTTAACTGTCGTCATGCAGTTTCACGGGGGAAGTTCAAACATTTCACCTCTGCTGATTGATGGCAGGTAGTTGGGTGACTGGAATTGCTGTTCTCACCTCAGTTATAAAACAAGCCACCTCAGCAGATAGTAATTGCTCGGTGCTTTAAGGTTCATCAAAGCATTAAGTTATTGGCTTGATTAAAGTTATTAGTCACATAGAGGGGAAACTGAGCTGTGAGGATCCCTTTCCCATTTTTAGAATGTGAATAAAGACTGCAAAAGGACATCACTGGTGCTTAACGCCAAATCAACTGTGAGCTCACGTGTATGTGAGAAAATCAGGGCTGCTGGCAGAAATCCTGCTGTTTCTTTCATGAAACACTAACAATAAGAGAGAAAAACTACTAGAAGGAATAAACCCTAACATATGTTAGGTACCTCCTGATGAAAAGCTGTCAGTACACTATTAGGTTTTAAATAGGAGTTTTTCAACCTCAAATGCTTTGAGCTTTACATTAGGATTTTTTTTTTCTTTCAAGAATCAATACAAGTATGCCTCTGGAAGGATATGAGTCAGCGTATTTACCTTAAAAAAGTAAATACTGTTGGTTTGGTAATGCTTTATGGCAAGGGCATGATCTGACATGACTTTTTTTTTTGCATTCTTGCATGAAAAAGCATGAATTAATGCATATGATAATACGAAATGTACAAGAATTAACAGTATCTCATCCATGCTTAGATGCAAAAACACTACATTATTAATTCCGGGAAGTAAGGTTTTTTTTAAAGGATCCGTTCACCCAAACTGTCAACTGTTTTTCTTGCAGGAAGGAGCATGACACGTCCGTCTATGCAGAGACAAACAGTTGGTGTTCATACACATAGAAAATATAGTAATATTGACTAAAAGGTCCAGGCTGTTAAACACTATGTTTTGAATAGTATGGCTTTTATTTCTTTTTATTCTTTTCTGTATCCTTTAAAAATGTTCTCCAAATAAAGGGGATGAAATCTGTAACACGCCCCCATCAGGAACGCCACAGTGCTGGCACTAATAGAAAGTTTGCTCTGTGCCTGTGTGAAACTCAAGAGACAATAATGTGCTTAGTTATCATCTGATTTTGCCAATTTACTGCCCTCAAACTGGAGGCCATTGTCTTTAGTGTGAAGAACACAAAACACCATCATCCCTCCTTGTTTCATCAAGCCACACTGTTGGTGTCTGGGAAAATTAAAATGTACATTATATCTAATTACTGGGACAAGGAGCATCCTAGTCTGGATGCCGGGACAAATGCTTATAAATTGTGACTGTCCTGATTTAATCAGCATGTCCGGTCACCCTGTTGCTGGCAGGTGAGACTTTATAATACCACAACAGGATACTTTCCTGGCCAGAGAGTTAGTAACAAAAACTTAAGTGAAAAAAGTAATGCAATGTATTCTAATATATTAATAATTATGGTGCAATTTCTTGGATAATGGGTTGATGGACACACCTCCCAATTATAATAACCCTTTGATGAAAGCATTTGTATGGCTTTGGTTACACTGGATACAAAGGCTGAATAGGCTTTGTCCCAAGCAGTGCAAGGACACGTTTTATTGTTATTGATGTGAATATCAATCAAACGTCAAAAGGTTAACAAAGGCCAATAAATTAATTGATTTATCATTTTAAGTTGGCTGTTTGATGGAGAACTCTGTGTATAGGACTCTGACATTGTCCTTTTCATTTCAAAACAAGTGCAGCAGCTAAATTGATGGGTGATTAAGGTGGGACAAGATTGATGGTTTCACATCAGCACAGCTGACCGTGACCATGTAAGGAAAGTTTATGGGCATGAGAACCCTTTTGTCTGGATATATCACTTTAGTTTTTCATCATCTCCCCCTTTAAGAACTATTTATGCTCAAGATTTATGATAAAGAAAGGAAATAGAGATTACAAATTTTAGGATTAACAGTAAATACACAGAAAAAAGATATATACACTCAGCAATTAGTTTGCGTATTTATATATTTATCTAAATGATAAGGTTTGGTGCTAGTTTATATATTACACCGACAC
Source organism: Macquaria ambigua (assembly GCA_008360985.2). Classification (NCBI taxonomy): domain Eukaryota; kingdom Metazoa; phylum Chordata; class Actinopteri; order Centrarchiformes; family Percichthyidae; genus Macquaria; species Macquaria ambigua. The sequence continues at coordinate 65,832 of VMKM01001328.1, read as the reverse complement.
TAGGAATGTCAATTTTTATTTGAAATTCAAACTACAGTTCGAAAAAATAAATATTGAATCTGTTAAGATCTGTCCAAATTAAAAATGATCCTGTAGGCTATTAGCTAAGGATGTCCCTATCAAGTTTTTTTGGCCCTGTGTCCTTCAGTATTGGTATGTGCCAGTCCGATACTTATATTTACCTAAATGTTGATTGAATGTGTATCTGACACCCTAAAATAAAAAGGTGTAGCCTTCTAAATGTGGCAAACCTAATTTTACACTTTGGCTATTTAATCCAACTACTGAAGGTTCCGGTTCAAAACTATTACATTTATATGGTTTAAATATTGATGTGATATGATTGAAAGTTTACCTGGAGAATGTGACGTGATTAACTGATTGTTTTGTGACAAGATGTTTCACTCTGCTGCAGTTGTTGTAACTACAAAAACACTCACTTCCCTCACAAACAATCTTTTGACTTCGTACAGACACCAGCTTGTAGAGAGCTCTCTAACCCAACAACAATTTTGGCCTGTCATCAAGTTACTTACAGTGAAGTAGAGTAAAGAAGGGATTGGCATTGATCGACTTTATTTTAGCAGATACTGATCCATTAAAATATGCCTGGATCAGCCCGATACCAATCCTTAGAATTGGCTCAGGACATCTCTATTAGCGCAGCAGGCTGTGCTCCAGCAGGGGGCATTCTTAAAATTAAGTGATCTATTGCATACCCTATTGCCCTCAGTAAACTATTCTATTGTTGTTCTCTTCATTAACACAAAATTGAGATAGCTAGATAGCTATCAAGCGGTGTTGAAGACAACAGAGCAGTATGTAAAAAGATAGAAAAGCCATGGATAAAGGTAAAGCTGTTTGCTGAATGTACTTAGTTAAATGCAGCTGCCTTACAGTAACATTACCACAACAACTAATCTGAAGTTAGTTTGTCAGTCAAGTGAGGCGACGCAAAACATCAATTGTACATGTAGTTGCTGCTTGCAGATAATCTCTTTTGATTTACTTTGATCCTTGTGAGCTTTCCCCTCCCTCCATTTTCTCTAAACCTTCCATGTGTTCACAGTAAACTTTGGCAAAAAACGTGATAATATTGTCAACAGTGCTGCTGAATAGTTCATTTCACACCTATCAATCTCCTGTGGTGCCACAGAGCAATATTGTCCTGTTTACATTCCAACCAATATCACTGAGCAAAATGTGCCAACCTGACAGTCTTATCCTCTGAAAATAGACATATCCTGTTGCAAATGCACAAAGGATATGTAACTAATATATTCCTATTGCCATTTAATCTCACTCAGTGTTCTAAAAATAACAATATATCAAACTGTATTAGTACTTAGAAAAAAAGTGCATCTTGTTACCTACATCCGGTAGGTAATTAGTCAGCCTCCATAGAAAGTATTTGTTTTGATAAATATCACACTTCCAATTATTCAGAAAAAGATCTTTAAAAGGATCTTTTAATTTCATCCTCACGTCCTATCCTTGTCAACACCTCCCAGACGAGCACACCTTTGTTAATTACCAGAGAAAATTCTACACCACTCTGGAGGGATGATGGATCACAATATGCATCCTTCAAGGCAATTATTCCTTTGTAGCACATGTAATTAAGTAGGGAAATATAATGTAGTGAATTAATTATGATTAATGGAGCTAATTTGAATGGACAGATTAAGTGCAGTGTTTTAATGCTCTCATATTTTAACTTTTTTTATGAAAGCCATCTCAGTTCGAACGACCTTGCTGCCTCTCACCACACATCAGTCTCTGGAGACCTGAAGGTGACGGAAGAGAGATGGTGCAGTTGACAACCCTGGAAGTGGCTTAATTTAATGCTCACATTTTCTGGGTATTTCATAAGCACAGTCCTACATTGTCAGAGTTTGAATAAACAATTATATGCAATATGATAGCACCAGTGGACGATGTGGATATGGAAAACCAAGCAAGTATGCAAAACGCCCTTCAAATGAAATGTTTTTCTTTGACGCTTTTGTTGTTTTCAAAGAATTCTGTTACCATCATCATCATCGTTACTATTTAGAAATGATTAGAGCAAGACATGAAGGTTGCAGCAAATGCATCCTTGTTCAAATACTTTACATGTTTTGTTGCTTTTACCATTTTTTGGTCTATTTAGAAAGAAACATAAGAACTGTGAGAGCCATCCTTGCATAACATGCAGTTGTTGCTGTTGCCCAATGAAAATGTTCTGCCAAACATTGAAACAATGAGGATAATAATGGCAAAGACACCGGCAACAACAACAGTAATAATAAATTGAGGTAAAACAACCAAGGTATTTAAACAGCTTTAAATATAGAGAGCAAAGAACCTCAGCACCAGTTAAAATATATACACACATATAGATGTTCCTCAAAAAATGGCAATGGAGAAGTGATATTAGATTCAAGGTAAGAGCAAACCTCAAAAGGTAAGCTTAAAAGCCTCAATTGATGTTGCTGTCCTGCAGAGTTTGGGTCTAAAACTACATAAGGCAGCTCCAGGGTAGTGACTTTTCAAGATTCTTTGGAACTGAAACATTGACTATAAAGTCACATTTTAGTCCTTAAATAGGCTTTTAGACGAGAGTCAACAAATCTGATAATCATGAAACACATAACATGAACAAACATTCAAACTTTGGTTATTAAGGAATTGTGACAATGATATGTACTAATCTACACATTTAGGAGTTGAATAATGACCTTGTCAGTGCTTTCTGGTGGACAAACTTTGTAATGGACACACTGTTTCTAAACCACCTCATACACATCTTTGGCATTTTTGAGGTGCAATTTCTTGTCACCTATCTGCCAACCAACAACGACAAAATACGTTGTTAGTCTATGCCCTCTACAACGACACAAAAGCGTTTTCTGATCTGACCACCCTATCGGCAGGACAGGACGATGTCATTTGTCCTTCCAAATATCGCAGTTGAAAGAGAAATCTGTTTTACGATGTGACAACGCTATGGTTAAGGTTTTGTTAACCTAGTTTTAGGCCCAAACATGACTTGGTTAGGTTTAGGTAGAGGTCACGGTGCGGCCTAAAATTACTACTTTGTTAAGGTTAGGGAACCTTCGTCGTCATGGTTACAACACTAAACATGTGGTTAAGGTTAGGTAACGATCGTGGCCATGTTTAAAAAGTCGACCAATGTTGACTGTCAGTTGAAAACAGAAATGACAGCTGTCTCCCGTGTTAAAGTCTGATGGTTTGAGGACCTGTCCATCCACCCGACCTCCTGCCTACGTGAACTTTTACGCTCTTTAATATTAATGTCAACTTACCTCGTTCTTTGCTCCTGCCATAAATGCTACGGCCATAGAGGGCTTTGTCACTTGAACGTAAACATAAGTTGGTTTGGGGCACTCGCTGAAACGACTGATGCCGTCGTTCTTCTTTGGAGGACAGTCTCCTGTCAACATACAGTACCAATACAGATACATCTGTGGCACACCAATATCAGCAGATATTTTTGAACTGTCGATTCGTCAGTCAGTCGAGATCTTGTAGTCTATCCTAAAACTAACTGGAACCCAGTCACAGACTTCAGAACATGAGTGATACAAGCTCTTTTCTTTGTTCCAGTTCACAGTCTGGCAGCAGGGTTCTGTACGAGCTTTATAGCCTTCACTTTGTGGGAGGACTTGAGAGCAAACTATTACAAGTACTGTACCCAACCCCTCCTGGAATAGTCAATGATTGAGATGACACTTACAAACTGGCAAAGTAAATAATGAATGAAGCTACCTCTAGTTGTGTTATTAGCTACTCAGTTACCACAGTAGGATCCATCACACATAAACACTCAGACAAACACACCTTCTTTTAAATGGGGCTGCATCTGCCCAACCACTTATTCAGTAATGTCGTTGTGTTGCCAAGCTCTACTAGCCAAAGACATGCATCAATGGTTGTCATTAATAATATTGGAAAATTTACATGTAAACAAACATGTCCATCAATTAAGTTCTTGCAAAGCAGTGATTGAGATCGAGTGGTTAGGCATATCAATTGAAAGGCTAACAAGGCCTGTCAGACTAGTAACTTTTTGCCAAGAAGAAAATTGCTTAGGCGGTTAGATTAAAAGGAGAAACTTGCCCAGAACAACAAAATCACAACCAAAACAGAATTAGCCTCTACAAACTGTGTCCTACTGATTGTACAGAAAAAGGTCCTTTCTTTTTTATTTCTACCTTTTGATAGAGTGAATATTGTTCAGAACGTTTTTTTCTAGATCTACGTTCATTTAATTATGCATGAAGTTTAATCAACTTTAAATGATTGTGCGATTAATTGTAAAATCTTAAACAAAAATGTAAGATGGACCATCAGATTTGTGACTTATTGGTATGCATCTGTTTGTGTAATGCCTGATAGCATAAAGACAAAAAGGTCAAAGACTGTCTGGAAGACAATGGCCTTTACTTCAGTATTTCTCTCTCAGTCTCTAATGTCGCTCAGCTCTCCAGCTGTCTTTCACATAAAGCAAAGAAAGTCATATGGCCAATTTAAAAAATGACTACTCCCTACCAGCCATTTGTGCCCTGTGTGTGATTTTGTCTGTAAGGACATGCTGCAGCCATGTGTTTGTGCATCCGTGTGCTGGGCGGCGGTTGTCGAGCTGTGTGTGTCTGCCCCAACCTGTCTGACACTCCTCTCGTTACTTTGCAAATGCCCTGTCCTACAAATGACAGGCGGACGCATGGGAGTGTGAATTAGAATTCACCTCTAATCACTCTCTAATTCACCTTCTGTCACTCCGGAGGCTCGCTCAGGGCACTGTTTCTGCCACATAAGCGCTTTGTAGATGAATGCTGATGTGAGGATTTTGAGCACAAGAAACGCCTCACACACACACACACACACACACACAGAGTTGTAACTATAGACTGCAGGTTCACATTCACTTGAACGGAGTAAACAAATACACTTTAACCATATGCACAGTCACTGCAGTGACCCATTGCAAAACAAAAGGTCTAGACCTGCATGTGAGTTACTATTTATCACATCCATTATATTTTATTTTATTACATATTAGTCAGTTTTGTTCTTCTGTGAAACACAATACACAAACTATGAAGTTTCTTCAATTCTTTCTCCACAAACATGTTTTTTTTTTCTGTGCTCCCCTCCAAATCCTACATTCATTTGTGCAGTGACATTTTTCAAGCCAGGGAAGTGGTTTTGCATTTGAAAGCAATTTCAGCACGATTTCAACACTGTGTTCTATATTTAGTGCACTGTGGTGCTGAGAGCTGAGGCATGTACTGTCCACTGAGCATACACACTATGCAAAAGCATTAGCCAGCTCTGTGGTAATTTAAATTAACACTGGGCATGGAGGTGAAATTGCTCTCAGTCTTATCAACATTAATTTGGTCCAAGAGCTTTTGCCCCAAAAGGTTTGTGTATTTCTTTAAGCCTGAGAGAGTTTATTATTGAAATGAAACATACAATATCTGAATCATTATGCAGGACTTTAACAGGTGACCCACAACAATCTGTTTGTTTGCTACATTAACATACATTACAGCGATTACTACATTAATAATAGCAGCAATAGTAATGATGTTGACAAACAATTATCAGGCAACTGTGATGAACTCTAAATTGTCTAGTCATTGAAAATTAATGAACAGAACAGCAGCATATATATTTAATGTTTAGACAACTGTGTAAATGCTTTGTTATATAAAATGGATTAAAGGGTCAGTTCACCCAAATTGTCACAAACCTCTAGTAGTATGCAAGCAGATTTTGAAATATGCCTCTCTAAAATGTCTGTCAACAGTTTTCATAGGGACGTTTTCTTTGGTAGAAAGTAATTCAGATGAAAACTGCTCTCAGTCAGGTCTGGAGATAAGTGTTTAAACAATTAGTCGATTAATCAATTTCTCGATCAACAAAATCAGCAACTATTTTGATCCATTCATCATTTAAAGCATTTTTAAAACAAAAATTCCATAGGTGCAGCTTCTTAAATGCAAGGATTTGCTGCTTTTCACTGTTTTCTATCACTGTAAACTGAATATCTTTTTGGTTTTGGACTGTTGGTCGGACAAAACAAAACATTTGAGCATGTCACCTTGGACTGGGATGGAACTTTTTCACTAATTTTCAGAAATTTTATAGAGCAAATGATTAATCGAATAATGAAAATAATCAGTAGTTGTAGCCCTACTGGAGACTATTCAAAGTAACTGGAACATTGTCTCTGGAAAGAAATATTGCTCTTGCTGTAGGAAAATAAAACCAAAACTACTTGCATGACCATATACCACGAGGTAAGGGACTATTTTTTAAATTGTTTTTTAATTTGGGTAAGCCGAACCTTTAATGTAGAATTCCACTACAAATTTAAGTGTCAAACTGTACCTGTAAAACTATAGGCATAAAAATGTCTCCTAAAATATTTAAAAACGTAGAACAGACCTAAATGATTCAGTACAGCAATTATGTACGGTTTTATTTTTATTGTATTTTGGGCTCATAAATGTAACTATGTAACAAGATAACAAGGTGCTCAAAACAGCTTGTGGTTGTCAGACCATGACAGGAAAACAGTAAATAAATGGAGTAAAGAGTTTGATGGGGAAAAATGCTTATGAGACTTGCAAACTATATTAACAAGGGAGTTGCAGCAGTGTAGTGTGTGTGTGTCTGTGTGTCTGTGTCTGTGTGTGTGTGTGTGTGTGTGTGTGTGTGTAAATGTGTGTGTTCAAGAGAGAGAGAGAGAGACACATTCACAGAAACACACAGATGGGTGTAGGCAGGTTGCTGCAGTAACTGTGAGCTATTAGTCACCAAGGACTAAGGCTGAACTCAATCATTTGTCACCTTGAGATGCTAAACAGTGAGGTAAACGCAGAGCCAGGATGTGCTCTAGTAGGCATCATCACTGAGATTACAGTACATTATTGGCTTAGAGGGACGCCACTATAATTACAATGCGAAATGACGGTTACATTTCATCTACCATGAGCCTGAAAGAGGCACACAGATTGAACGGAGATACTTCCTCCAAGGGCAGAGTGAAGGTTTTATTGCATATCTTATTCAAATGAGTCATCATCGGCATTAACAGTACCAACTTTAGATTTTCCTTCACCTCTGTGTGCAATTTACATCACACAGTGCGTGGGATTAACTCATGGCATAATCTTAATAGTTGCATCCATCTGTTTAAATAAGCTATTCTGGACATTTTTGTAAGGGTTGGCAACAATAATCATTTTAAATTCTTAAATGTCTTCTAAAATAGTCTGCCAATCAACCAAATCACAGGAGGACTTAAATAAACTCATGTGAAGCAGCACGTTTTTAGAGTGCTGTTAACAATCACGTTTTGCACCTGCATCTACCAAACATGAAGCTAGAAACATGGGCAAAAACCATTTATATATTTTTAACACTTGCAGGGTTGTTACTCTTTGGACTGCTGTGCACCGTGTCGATTGGCAGTGCTGTGCTTGTTTTTTAGTGTGATCAGGTGACTGGACAGAGCAGTGTCAATTAGCTCAGGGACTACCTTGCAGTAACCTTCTGAAATTACAGTGGAAAAATTACCGGTTGCCTGTGTGAATTTCAATATGCTAAATGGTAAAAGAACAGCTCCACATAGGCATCATGAGAATGAAACTTTCAGTTTGATAAAGCCTCATTTGAATGCCTGTAAAATATCTGCCAGTAGCGTGCAAAATGTCACTCTCTTTCACTTAACTGCAACTGAACTCATTTTAACTAATGATCTTCAGGGCCAGTTCCACCTCAAATACATAAATTATCCTCAGGACTCAAGTGTATATGTGAAGTATCCTTTTGTTTAATTTTGTCTGAATACTGGAAGATGTTTAACATTAACATCTTCCCGCCTGCTGCCAACAAAATCAAAAACACTACATGTAAAAAGTGTCCTTCGGGTCAAAGGGAATATTTTAAGCATCTTAAGGCAGCGCGGGAGGAATTTTTAGTGAGATTATTTTTTGACTTCAGTCATTGTGAATGCTGCTGCTGCCGATAGCTGACAGGGCTGTTTCCAAAAATTCATCTGCTGTGAAATATTGTGTGGGAGTCCATACAGATGACATATATTGTGTTATATTCCAGTCAGGGAAGGGTGATATGCTGTAGAGCTTTTTATTAGTGACAACAAAAGAGTACAAGAAAATGTGTAAATACAAAGTAAGATGTACGACTTGTCTGATCACCATCCATTTGACATATTAACAAAACAGTGGTGCACTTCTCATTTAACTGCTCACATAGCAGCATACAAGATAAAACCATCACTGGCAGATATTTTATCTCTTAAACAGATAAAACATGAGTTGCAGATAACTCCAGGCCTCGTGTCCACTAGGCTTCCCTTTGTGGATGAAAATTGCTGGCTGGAGGTTGGGAAATGCAAGGATGAAGCACTTTTGTGAAGTGAGGAAAAAGGGAATGCAGGTGGGCTTTGTCCTTATGACAACATCTCACCTATATGTCTGAAGTGAAAAATGCAGCACTTCACCAAAACCATAAAATATTCTTGCCACAAACACAAAAGAAAAATGCCCTGAAAATGGATACTGGGCGCCTTGACTTTTTCAAAAACGACTCACATGTACTCCCTGCTATAAATGTAAAAAAAAAAAAAAAAAGAAAAAGGACTGGTGCTGGGTGAAAAGGGCCAATAGATGTTACACAAATTCAGACAGGAAATAGATCCAGCCAAGCAGACAGACTGGTAAAAAGGGCAGTGTAGATGCACTTGATGAGCAAAGCTACTTATGCTGAAAAAGTTGCAAAATTTAAGCATCTGGAGTTACTTGAACAGTTGCAGTGACTCATTGTTTACCTTGTGAAACTGTACGTCTAATCTGTGTAATAGATGCAATCATTCTAGAAAACTTTGATTTATATATGATTATTGGATTACTATAACAATCTACATGTATAATGTTACCATAACTCTGTTATAAAAATGTTTAGTGAAATTATAGTTGGTGACCATCAAATTTCTTCGCCTTTAAAGAAAACTGCTGTGGGCAAGTTTAGTCAGCTGTAACTGAATTATTGTAAATTCAGTGAGCTTGCCAAAATAGAAAATGAAACTCTTGGCTGTTGTCTGCTTAATACAATGTGCCTGTGTGTGTACTATTTATGTTCAGCCATAAAGAAGCACTACTCTGTATTCTTTGGGTTTATGCCCTTGAAAAGGACCAACAGAGTGTTTATCTACATAAATGATCTAGGTGGTTACATCACGTAAGTTTCAGACAGTTAGCAGTTAACATAATTGAGTTGAGTGATTGACCGACTGAGCGGGCGGGATAGTGAACAATAGTCGGAATCTCCCAGTTAAACTTTTAGGGACATCATATATCATGACCTTCAGTATTCGGGGCTGTTAAGCCAATTGTCCCGTCAGTCTGAGGAGCTACGATATGACGGAGCTGTCAATAGTATCACTATTCAGTCAGATATCAATATATTGAGAGATATACCTTACCAGCAGTTTGTGGTTATTAGCAGAAGTGACAAATTATACAGCTGTTATCAATTAATATAGAGCCACTTATGAGAGTAATGTCAATACCACTAATGTAATGTGCTTAATTATTACATTTTTCTTACTTACATATTCGTATATTATTGCTTAGCAACATTGTGTTTCTCCGCCACAATGAAATGACTCAGTTCTACCGTTAGTTTTTTCATGGCCGATTATTTGTGATTACTGCCGATTTTCACAAAACCAGGGGGAATAATAATAATAATAATAATAACAACTACATTGCAACATTTACAAAATTACAGTGGGGAGAGCTACATAGTTCCTTTCTTCATGAGTCATTTGCACAAACAGACGTCACTCGGCAAAATGATGCTTCACACTGACAGATATTTTCATTTCAAATTAAGGTGACAGTTAATGCTGATTGGCCACAAGAGGTATAATTTGTGTCCAATGCCCCATTTCCTGTTGCTTTTATGGATTCCTGGAAGCAGTTAATTGAACATTCTTTCAAATAGCAATTGGCACCGAGTATTTTGCTGCTTAATGACATTAATTGCATTGTTCTAATTGGATGTTTGAGGCCATGGTTTGTCTTTTTCTTCTCTCTTTTACTGTCGTCTTTTGTTCATACACACCACACACCCCCTGTATTAAGTACATATGACATCAGTGTAAAGGGCTTTAAAAACCCTTTGGTATTTCTATTTTACCATATATTGTTTATGTCCAAAATCAAGAGAACAGGAGATAAAACTAGTTTTCAACTAAATCTGTAATCTCCATAGCAACTTTGATTACTCGCTCCTCAAACAGAATACAAAGCTTGTTTTCTGCCTGTGATTTGACATGACAGTGCACAAAAATGAATGAAATGTAGCCGGGTAAATGATAGTGTTAGACACACTTGACTGTTTTATATCAGGAGAAAGAAGGGATAAATTATTCCCTCAGAAGCTGAGTATGCCGTAACAGAAAGAAGAGGAGGAAGTTAATTGGCTGTCTCCTGGCCAACTGGGATCTCTATTCACTTTAACATGCGAAAGAACCACTAATTATAGGACACAATGCACTGCTATCTCCTGGCTCACTGCAAACTTTGGAGGTCAGACACTCAGATGCTCCCTGTAAAATCAAAGCAAAACACATCATGGAGGAGAGGCTGTAATTAGCCTTCACTCTCCAATGACATGAAAGCCTGGATGTTGGAAAACATGCTGAGTGATACTCTGAAACAGAAAGATAAAGAAAAGCAACCCTATCTCCTAAAAATTTCATTCATGTACAGCTAATCTGCACTAGCAAATAACCTTTTTAGGAAATGTAAAGCCATCCAGATTACATTTTGGATAGAAATGTCGGTCAGTCGGTCCATCTCTTTGGTCCAGAGTGAAATGTCAAGTCAAGCCAATTTTATTTATATAGCCCAAGCAATATCACAAATCACCGTCTCAACAACTATTCAACAGATTGCCATGATTTTGTACAGACATTCATGGTCGCCAGAAGATGAAACCTACTGACTTTGGTGACTTTTCTTCTAGCGCCACCATGGGGTTCACATCTGTGGTTTAGAGAGAAATGTCTCAACAACTATTGGATGGATGGCCATGAAATTTAGTACACACATACATGTTCCCCTCAATATGCTAGAAATTTTAATCAAAGTGGTGGAATAAAGTTTGAGCTTGAAAACTGATTTTCCAGAAAGTGGACGGTAGACAAATACTAGGATTATAGATCTTTGAGCCTGAAAGCAAAACAATAAATAAATAAATAACCCAAGGTCAGAGATGGCTCAGGCTGGGTGAGAGTTTTTGTTTACCTTACCTGTTTCCAGAATAAATGTAATATTTATGAAAAAGTAAGCACCAAAGTTAAGAGATGTCCTGGCACGGCTCACCCTACTGCAGACAGAGAGAGAGTGTATTTGCAGTGTTACAATGGGTTATATAATTTCCTGCTATTAAAGATCCATCACATTAGAATACATAGAATGCAATATTGCTGAATAGTAACCCGTCTCATGATCTCTCCCCATATTTGTTACCTGTTATCATGGGACCAAAGTTCCTTGCTGAGCTAACTGAGCTATCTCCATTGGTACATCCCAATTCCCTTTATTGCATCCACGTTTTCCTCACTTGCATCTTTTCCTTGCATCTTGGTCCCTCGCACTGAAGACACGAGGAGAGATGCAAGGAAAATTCATTTGAATTTTATTTACATGCCGCCAAATCATAACAGAAGTTATCTCAGGGCACTTTTCATATAGAGCAGGTCTAGACCGTACTCTTTATAATATTATTTACAGAGGCCCAACAATTCCTGCCATGAGCAAGCACTTGGCGACAGTGGCAAAGAAAAACGGCCTTTTAACAGGCAGAAACATCGAGCAGAAAGAACCAGGCTCTGGGTGGGCGGTCATCTGCCTCGATTGGTTGGGAAAAGATGAGAGGGGAGAGGAAATGAGAAAACACGTTTTTAGAGAAATGAGACATCCTTTCCTCTGAACCGTCATCTGAAGCGATTCTGATGACTTTTTTTTCTAAGTCTCTCTGTATGTTTACTCAGTCAAACCAAAGTGTGTAAATTGTTTGTAAATGTATTGTTTAATAATTCAAGTTATGATTAGAATGTCTTATAAATTTGTAGAAATTGTGTTTTAGCCCAAATGTTTTTCGGGAAGTGTGGAAATTATGTAAATATATCTCACATCAAACTACAGTTTCTGCATGACACACAGGGATTTTCAGCCTCACAAGTGAAATGCGATCATTGCTGAAAGACAACAGACTCTCTGAATATAATATTATCCATGATAGGTTACAGGTTAAAGGGGAAATAACAGCACATGAAGAGAAAAATCATTTTTTTCTTTTAATTATTATTTGACATACAGATCCACTATTTTTAACTAAATGGTGAATCAGAAAACAACAGTTGCTTCTATGTTTGTCCCAGTATAAAACTGCAGTGTTGTGATCAGTCCGATCAGCTGCAGCGTCTAATCCCTTACAGATTTCCAATAAAGGCGTGCATCGGTCCAGTAAAAGGCGTCCACGAAGGCTGGTCTCATGTATCCTCGCTCATGTCTCAAGGATTCCTCCTCACAGTCAACACAAGGAAATTAGTAAACTTCATCCACTGGGGAAGACCATGTGATGCTATTGAATGCTCCAGAAAAATCTAGTAAGTGGACCTTGAGTTAAGGTTTTCTTTTTGTCAAACTACTGTTTCCAAGGTCAAAAATGAACTTTTATGCTCAACCGTGTGTATTTTTCATTCATATATAACATACATTGATATACATTCATAAATGAACAAACTGCTTTAACTAGAAATTAGTTATAACTTCTCTGACAACGTTCAGGAATAAAACCTTCCCCTCTGAATTTTTGGAAGTAACAGATGATGTCTCCATTTTATAATTAGCTGTAAAAGAGTTGGTGCCATTTCATCATCACCAAGGTTTGGAAGCGGAAACTTCACAGAGAAAGGTCACGGTTTCGCTGTTGACCTCTGTTAATCACAGACTTCCTCATGATCAGAACTAAAACAAAGTCTGTTTGAAGACACTGACGCATGGCTCTTGTTACTGGTTCTGTACTCAATGAATCTATTAGCAAAAACAAGATGACAGAAAAATGTTGTATATGAGACCATGTGGAGCTGTCCCGAGAGAAGGTTGAAAAGACTAATCGATCAGGTGAACTGTGAGTATTTATTTCCAATGCGTGGTTGAACTTTTCTGATGTTAAATCCACTCTTGAATTCCCGATATTTGTCCATCATAGCTCATTCAGTTTGTTCCACCTCCATGGAAAATCAGTCCTGCTTTAAGGTATTTACAGTTAGATGCATTACGTTACCAACTTTAGCTGGAAATGATAGGGAATGAGAATCAAATTTGATGCATAATTATGTATAATTTATAAGCTGCTATGATATTCACTTTGATACCATGAGTCATTCTGCAACCCAATGCAAACTACTAAGAATGTGTGTGCCCACACACACAAACACACACACACACACACACACACACACACACACAGTTATGTATACCGTACTGAAAACTGGAACAAGTCTTTAAAGTGTTGGTATTTTAATGTTTCTTTTTTCTTTTTTTTTTCCCCTTTTTTTTTTTTTTTACAAACGTATTAGCACAATATTAAGTAGTCTGGTGCAAAAATCATATAATTTAGATGCAGTTTTGAACATTTCAATTTAAACCAATTTAAACTTGAGTCTTTGTGAAAGACGACATCAAAGCTGTGTCAGAAATCCATTCAACGTGTTCATTCTATACTACATACTAATCGTCATGGTATACTGTTTTAGCAGTTTGTATACAAACAACCTACACACGACCATTTTATACTAACAGGAAATGACACAATACGTGCAACGTCAAACATCAAGCAAACTGGAATGTCACTGCCAGTTAAACTTCACAAAGACATCAAAATGTTTTTCCTAAGATTTATTTTTTATCTCACAACCACCTACATTTATTTTTTCCCAGCTGTTAACAGCTCCTCCATTTCCTTTGTGCATTGCATTGAGGATGAACAGAGTGAACCAACGTCACTTTTGTTCACATTTGTCGTATTTAGGATGCATGCTGTCTGGTTCAAGTATACTGTACTACAGTTTGTCACTTTTCCAATGTGAACACACTACGTACTCCAAACCTGCTGAACCTGCCTGAATTAGTATGTAGTATACACTCACACTACAGCTAGGTAAAACTAATGCAGTCTAATACAACAGTCCTGCAATAAGTCCTTCATGAAGGTTATAATGTTCAGTTTTTGTTTGGGCCTGTTTTAGAGAGTGTTGATTCAACGTTCTCGTTACTTTGGAGACTTTGGAGGCTGTGGTTTGTGGAGCTGTTAAATTATGTTGCATCATACTGAGATGTGTTTCCTATATTATGTCCAACCCATTTATATGAATGAGGTTAGAGTAAATAACAGAAACACCTCTCAGTTTAATGCAATACAATTCAACAGCACCAAAAACTAGTGGTTGTTGCAGACTGTGTTTTACCTAGCTGTACCTAATAAACTGGCCACTGAGTGTATATTTGGGACACGCTGGTACAGTCGAGTTATACATGGATTGAACACGAGTTTAGTAGACCTGCCTCATACATCTGTCCCTCCTTCAGTTACCTAGATACTGTATGTCCTTTGAAAAATTTTACAATGAAGACACAATGGAGACCACCACAATTTGGCTCAGCTTCCAGACAGGACCATAATGTTGCAGGTCAGTGTCCCCAGCTGAAATGCATATCACAACCACGCAGCATGGCACGGCTGCCCACACCCAGCCTACGGAAAAGAGCCATACATGTAGGCTGTGCACCTTTGGAGTGTAAATGCTTTGTCTCATTTATTTTGATCGTTGGACTTTTAACTCCACAGTTCAGCCCAGTAATTGCGTTCAGACTGTGGAGCCAATCTGACCTCTGACCCCTCGCATCACTCGCTCTGTAGCAAGTGTAGCATGAGTTGGCACCGAGGTTTGGGCCCTTGACGCCAGCTCAGTCTCAGGAAGAATTACAGTCTTCAGCCACCTGAGTCTGCCTCAAATGTCAGCAATTCACTGGCTCATGCAAAGGGTGGGGGAGTGCAGGGTTGAATGTCAAGTAATGCTTTTTAAACTAATTGCCTTCAGTGTCTTTGGAGAAGCCACTGTGGGCTGGGGCTGATTAGAAAAGGTAGCTTCATGAATCTGACCACCACCTGATGAGCAGATGGGTGTTGTTGCACTCTAATGGAAAAATCTCTGAGTGGTCTAACAAGAAGGTTGCTGTGGGCTGACCATGGTGCTCAGTTTGTGTTACAGCACATTTAGTTTGATAGCTGCTGGAGTTTTGTTGCCCACGATTTTGAAAATATTATTATTTCTACAGTAGGATATTTGCGTCATGCCCTCCGCAGCGTACAATGTCAACCTGACTTCACTGGCAATTTAGACTTATTTGTACCAAAACAAATGTAATGTTTTTCATCTGATAAGTGACTAAAAGGGAGTGGACTGTGTAGACTGGAGCAAACTTATTTTCAGTTGTGGATTGATAGCTCTTTTTGAGTATTAACAGCAGAAGGACAGCATGTGTGAGATAAACCCAAAATAAACTGCAATGCCCGTGTTCATTGTAATAAAGGAACATGTTAACCAGTGTGGCTCATGTATGTGTTTTTTAGACAACAGTGCAGGTCAACGGCACAGAGGAGTACGCTATATCAGGCTTTGGCTACACGGAAAATACTTGTTAGTAGGATCAATTAATTGTTGTCATTCATGTAGTAATGTAATATCACCAGACTTATCATTTAACCCTAAAAAAAAAACTGTAAAAAATATGAGTAGCAGCATTTTCATACTAACTTGAAAAAATACTAATACTGTTATGGCAAACAGGGACATTATTTTTTTGTACTGTATGTTGTCAAAATGTGTGCTTTTCATTAAAAAAAAACTAAAAATTTTCATGAGAATATTTTGAGTGTTATATGTAACATGTTTTGTACTATTAAGAAACTTTTGTTATCATGTCAAGTTTCCTTTTGTATTAAAAAAACGTTTACAATTTTGCTTAAAATTTGATTTATTTGAAACAGAAAGGCCGTGAAAATGAATTAGCACTTTATTTATAATAAATAAAAGTTAGGGTTATGTTTCTTATGTAGTTATTTGGTTATTAATGTATGGATTACTCTCATCTGGGTCAAATCATTTGTCCTGCCGAGGGCAATAACAGTGTTCCACAGGACAGAACAGAAAGAGCTAACATTAGACAGAGGGAAGAACAAAGTTGGTCAAAGAGTACAGGACGTGACACAGAGGGACACATTTGGGGAAACAGGGACAGGACAAATGCAGCACAGGACAGGACACATGGCCCATGCAACGTAAAGGCAGTCTAGATCAGAGAAAAGCTGTGTATTAAGACATAATATGGACTTTTGAAACATCTCTGTCAGTGTTTTGATTCAGTTTTTCCACAGTGAAAACTGGTGACTATTGGAAATGGAACAGAATAAAAGATTTGGGTCACTAAGTCATTACTCAAGATGGAAGCTGATTGGAGCGCCATTTTATAAAAAGGTGATTTCACACATGAAAGACGGGTAACTTTTAATAACTGTCTGACAGAACAATGCACCTTTTGACAGTTTAAATGTCAATTCTTTCCATCTGTAGTTACACAGTTTTTGATTACTTAGGCTGACTCCGTTAGCAGCATTTTGAGAAGTTTGTGTAGGAGACCCGAATAGCAGGACAGAAAAGAACAGAAAGTGATTTAACTTTTATTCATGTTGCAGGATTCAAGTGTTTTAGTGGAGTAAAAAGCACGCATTTAGCAGCTACATTAATAGATCCCCCTCCTGGTTTATGCAAATTCTCTGCTTCTCCAGAAAGGGAGTCATGTGCCTGTGACTTGTTATATGCAGCACGCAGACAGGGCAGAGGGGCAGGCACTCCTCACATGTGGCAAAACATTATATTTTTTTAACTTATCTTTTCCCCATTAACTCGAGGGTCTACAGTTGCTTTGATTACAGGGTTTTACACCTTCTTTGGATCATCACTTTGCACCCTGAGTTTTGTTCATCATAAGCCAGTGGTGATTCAGCTGCCCAGATGAGTCCTGATATCTTACTATCAGACGACTCCTTGGACAGCAAAGATCTCTCCTTAAAATTTACCTAGAATGGTTCACTTTCATTTCTGATTTCCTTCTAAAGTATTTTATGATGTAGTTTTATTTTGTAAATCATTTGTAGGCCTGAAGTTGTCACTCGGCTAGAACAACCAGAAGCACTCAACTGAAACTTCACCATCCCAAGTCCAGCTGTTAATAAGCAACCTCACTCACACATCCAGAGCACTAATGCAAGTAATAACAAGGAAACCCAGCGCAAAGCACAGTTTTAAGATTAAATATCTACAGACTTCTTCACTGGTTTTAGTTTTTTACAGTACATACAATTATTGAAAACATCAGATATATCTAAAATATTGTGATAACACAGTATCTGCCATTAATGTATGACAAATAAATATATTCAAAAAATAGATGTCTATGTATTCACAATCACAACAACCCAAAGAGCCTTAGTTTCACTGATAAAGGCAATGAAATCAAATCAAAACATGAAAACAGTACTTGTAATTTATGTAAAAAAAAAAAAAACATTCCATCATGGCACATTGACAGTTTCATACAGTAAGTGGGAAGAGTCCGGGCTCTTTTTCATTAGTAGTTTTTACATACTGTCATCAACATCTATATTTTACTTCCTGATATGAATCAACAAGTTCCCTGCCAGCCCAAGTGGAAAGCTGAGTATTTAAAACACTTTTTAAATGGTATAAATGGGGGGTACTTTTCTCCTCATTCCTCTTTATGTGAAGTTTGAAAACTTATAACAACAATAACAATACTATAAAAGTGAATCACTGTACATAAAAGCAAACAGGCCAAAATATACAAAAAGAAAAGAGAGTTCAGCAAAAGACCAATATAAGGGACAGAACTTCTGTTAAGGACAGTATCGCATTTTAAAAGCAGCCTTACGTAACATTACTGACATTTTCTACACTAACAAATCAATGAATTTGAATCCTGAGAACACATACCTCATATCTGCAAATGATAAACCTCCACTTGGGCCTATATGATGTCATTTTAAAGATGCAAGTTTCAGAGGAGCGGAAAATGACTCACTAATTAGACAGTGACAAAAGTGCACAACTGCAGTCTGTTTTGGTTTCTCACATAGATCTGAAATGAATACCAATTTAGGCCCTGGCATGCAAATTCAAACCGCATTGAAATACAAGAGATTGCTTTTTCATCTGGCCATCTTCATCTCAATAGGGGAAATGATTTATTTTTGTGCAAATAAATTCATTCACTGAGAGCTTAATTAACTAGTGATTCATGATTTGGGTTAAGCCCAACTCTCCCAAGCTTTCAGAAGAATCTCATTTTCTAGGACAACATTGATTCTTTTTTTATTTCTTCAAATAGCCTTCCCTTTTCACTCAACTGATTAGTTTAGTGCACATCTGACTCATGATTTCCTGTCTTGACTGAATACAGAAATCATAAATGAAACATTCACTCAACTGTACTAATCACAGGAAGTACAAATCAGTACAAGGTGCAGTCCTGTCTAAACACAAACGCACACAAAAACAGGAATTCGTAATTTTGTTTTATGATGGAGCACCAGAAGAAGCTGCCTCGCCACTGTCCTGGATCTTTGGTGTTGAAGGTGTGCAAGTGCAAGTTAAAGATGGTTAGATTAGGAGAGTTTTAACTTGGTGTAAAGGTTTAGAACAACTGTTCTAGAAACCCTTTCTCCTAGAAATTATGTTTACATACAACTAATATGTTTTGAAGGAAATATAAATGTCCATTTGTGTGTTGTTAATTAAATGTATCTGGCAAGTGGCAAAATGATGATACTGAACATATCAGTAAAATATTCAGTGTCAAAGTATTCAATTGGTTTTCCGCCAAAATATCTGGTTTTGCAATACAATATCAGCTGGTAGCAACTACAGCGTTATTCAACTTTTTATGATTAGGTTTAGGCACTCGCAGCACTTGGTTAAGGTTAGGGAAAGACTGTGGTCTTGGTTTAATACAGAAAAAGTCTGCAGTGACTCAACATGTTTATTAACATTTATTGACTACGAAACCACCATCTTTTACTGACCTTTACCAAAGTGCTTCAGTTGCCTAAACCTATAACCACAGAGGGGACTCATGATACGAATCCCGGACTCTGATGGTGTCTGAAGTCTTGCACTTTGTATGCCCACCGTCCACCTCCCTGCCACTCCTGTGTGGTTCATAAATGTATCGCTGCATTCACTCAAAAGAACGTCGCCTCTGAACAGAATGCAGCCAGTGATTACATTTGTCACCAAAACTTAAGTAGCGCAATATAAATGCAATTTCTAGGAGACAGGGTTGTTTCTAGACTGCACTTTAAGTAGACAGAGGACAGTTGATTTTTTTGTATTTTGTATTGTCTTGTTGCAATACATGTTCCTTGTTGTTGAAAGGTTCTATACAAATAAACTTGCCTTGCCTTCTGCCATGTAAAGCCTCATTTACTTTTGCACTAAGGGGATATAGGGCAGTTACGTACGTAGGCTCTGTAGCTACGCCGTAAGCTACGCAGTGGCTGACCTCCATCCATCCTGACCTCCATCTTCATCTGTGTCAGTTAAGTAACACAGTATAAAAACAGTGTTAAAATGTTTTGCCATTGCAATTTGCCTTATTTTTTGTCATGTAAATATGCAATGATATTTTCAACAAACTGTTCCATTTCAGTGACATTTTGCAGGTGCACCACCTCTCTAAAGAGCTGCTGGTAGCTTTAAGTACTGTTCATGCTGGGGATAAAGAGAGGCTGTTGAAATACTGTCCAAACCTTCCTGCCATAACAGAACTACACTGACACTCCTCTCTCCATGGACATTATACAAAACACTATAGGATATTATAGTCATCAAAATAGGAAACCAATCTAAATTTAGCAAACGAAGCTATAGTTTTGCAATTATAAGGTAGGCCGTCTTTAGGCTAATTGTGTACTGTAGTTGTTAAGGCGACCCTGCCTCCTAGAAATTACGTTCATATACTACTAAATTGTTTTCCCAATTACGTTGTGGTGACAAATGTAATCGCAGCACAGATTTTGTTTACAGGAAACATTTTGACTGAATGAAGCACAAGACGCATCCAGATGCATGTCTGTGGTTAGGTTTAGGCAACAAAAGCCCTTTGGTTGGTGGTTTCGGTTAAATGTTGCTAATCACGTTGTGTTTCGTGCTTCAAGTCACTGCTGAATTCTTCTGTATTAAACCAAGACTATGATCTTTCCCTAACCTTGACCAAGTGCTGAGTGCCTAAACATAACCATAAAAAGACCTGATATTTTTCCTGAAAACCAATGAAATACATTGAATACATAAATAAACTGAAATACAATATTTTACTGAGTCATTCAGTATCAACATTTTTGCCACCTGACAGATATGTTAACTAAAAACATTTTCCTCATTATGTTAATATTTGTAATAAACGTAAGTTCTAGGAGACAGGGTTGGGCAAGGAAAACATAAATACTGAATTGGAAAAAGAGGAAAAAACTGGGACAACCCTACCCAAGCACTGCTACATACTGAAGTATGTTTTATCTGTGTCTCCAGCTACCGAGTGGTATTCATTGACCCCCCTGTCTGCCGAGGATGCCAGACACCTCTTCTAGCTTGGTGCTTCTGGGAGGAACAGTGATTGAGGTACACTCACAGCTTCACCATCTGGAAGGGCTCTTCAGACAGGCAAACAGCATCTCCCAGAAGACATACCTCTCCCCTGCTGCTGCAGACCTTGAACCACTTCCACATCTCTTTGTTGGGGGATGATATTCCTCTGCACTGAAGGCAACAGCCATCCTGCATAACAACACGTAATATAATGAGAACACTGAGCTCGCCCAGGGTCATGTCAGGGGGCTGGTCGTCCTGGTCCAGAGGCCTATTCCCAGGGTGTGCAGTAACAACCGAGCACAGTAACTGATGGTTGTGAGAGACCTCCAACAACTTCTATTCACCAGCTGGTGAAGTGCCAAGGCAGCACCAAGTGCTCTGAAGTCGTTAATCCCTCCACTGTTCACCTCCTCACCTGCCACCATTTAATCTGCACCTCTCAACAATACACAATCTGCTCTCCGAAACAAAGGCTCAAACAACCAATCCTGTGTCCAAAAATAAAATTTTTTCCCCATCTGTTAGACACAAACACACTTGTGTCACCAAGAGTTTAATATTGCAGGAGCCATGGCAAGTCTGTGGTAAATTTTTTAAATTTCTGACACAGCTCAAATGTGACCTCACCAGTCTGTGAGTTTTTATAAGAACTGTGGGGAATGCTGATACCAGCGATACCAGCAAGGTTAGCTAAAGCTACCAAATACTGACTCGACTAAAATGTCGTGAAAATAAATTATTTTATGGCTTTTTTCTCCATTTTTAGGTGAGATATCCACTTAAAGCATTCCAACAAAATTACATCTCTGATAGCTAGATGAGGACTGATTGTACATCTTATGAACAACAATGAACCTTTAGCAACTGGGATGAGAACATTTAGAAAAGAGTGCAAAAGGGAATTTTGAGGATTAATTTGCACGATTATAGCTTTAAATGTGACAGTTAATTTGTTCTGTAATTCTGTTAGTTAAAGTCATGACTACAGTGTGTGTTGGTTATCTGTATGGAGCAATGTTTTAGGGAACATTGAAGTTAAAGTGGCATGCTCACTTGCAATTGGCAATATATCCTGCATCTCTTCTTGTCAAGAGATCAGGGAGCGGCATATTTGAAGTCGCACTCCAAATATTCTAAATTCATAAACTGTTACGTTTAGTGCTTTAGACAAGGTTTTCAACTATTTTTGTCTGTCATTTGGCTGTCAGGACTATGTGCTATTGCTTAAAATAATTGTCACAATGACAGGGGAGGAATTTTATCACCTCGCAAGGTGTGTACTGTATATTTTCAGACACCGCAGGGCTCTTTTTCACCAACTTAAAATTGGGACATATGTCTTCCAGAAAGAAAGTTTTGGTGGTGCAAGCAAACACCTTTCCATTAAAAAAAAAGTTAAAACATGTAAAGGGAAAAAAAAAAAGCTCAAGCAGGAAGGATCCCAGAGCACAATTAGACAGTAGTACCAGTGCTAGTTTGATAAGTTTGCTGAAGTGACGGACAGCAAGTCACAAGGGGACCTCATTTACTGGGGTAATATTTTACTATGCCCTGGGCATTTGCACCAAATATCATGTTGACTAGACATTTGTGTGTGCAATGCAAAATCTGGGCCCTTTTTGAAGGAAGTCTCTGAGTACTCCAGTCACTCTAATTATTAACAATGCTATGCTAATGCTAGCTTGACTGTCCAACATTAAAGATTCGACAGTATGTGTAATCTCTGTTTCAGTGCTGACCTCTGTCTTATCATTCTGCAGTGTGACTGACAACAAATCAAAGTAGACACACAGCCCGAGCCCTCCTCCTGCACATGCCTACTGTTAAACTTTGTTTATTGTTTGCATTTCCAAATTGATTTTTAGACAAACTAGCAGGTAAATATGATGCAAGTCGATCTGGAAGACCCAGATGGCAAACGTCCTGGACACAGCATAAATGTTCTGGCCTCACAATGGTTGAAAGAAAAACGTGCAAATGTTGTAGGAAAATGGAAACTATATTTTTACATTTAATACTTTAACAGTGGAACATGTTAAAAAAAAAAAAAGTTACAGCATAGGAAGCTAGGGAACCTCACACTTCTAGGGAATGCAGTTCTAATTGGCTGACTAGCTAAATCTGAAATGACTTCAAGCACTTGGATTTTAAGGGGCAACAACACAGATAAAAAACAATAAATTTGTTGATGCTATTAGAAAGAGAAGCATTTTAGCAACACCTTACTAGAAAATGCATCATCTGAGTATTGACCTTTGGTACAATTTTTAAATCACTACTGACTAAATGAGCGAGAACTCCATACTCTGAACTCATACGCCCTCTTAATCACTCTCTGCAGGCGAGTGTGGTAGCATAATTTCCTCTCCTGGATGGGGCTCGTGGACAGCCAATACTGTCCAGGCCAAGGCAATCTGCATATTGGAACGCATGGGGAAAGGGTGATTGGATTACCATTTGGCTGCCGAAGAAAAATTCTTCATAACAAATAGAGTAATGTAGATCAACCACATCTGGGTACAATCTAGATAAATACCTGTCACATGAAAAGCCAAATGGAGTTGTAATCCATCTGATAGGCTATAAAAGATGTACGATTCCTCAAAAATGGGCTTTTGCTGCAGATTTTCTAAACCCCAGACCCTGAATTATACTCCAAATTGATTCATAGTGCTAGAGAATACGCACTCTCCTTACACTCTATGAGACAAAGTCGTTTATTTAATGAATTGTTTAGAAAATGGATGATCGCCCCGTCTCAAAAATAAGCTTTAAGGAGAGGCGATCATTTATTTGGTGTGCCACATTTCTAAGATTACAAAGCATGTCTGTGCTGTGACAGCACTGCGAGTCTTTTTACACACACAATGCCACTGCAAATAACAGCATCAAATAACAGCGTGCTAACATTACCTTCTGCAGACAGAATGTGGAAGAGAATCTGGATCAAATGGCAATCCAGCTAACGAGAGGTCATTATCAAATGAAATTATTATGGAACAAGTGTTCATTAAATGTACCAATTAATGATTCCAATTCTATATTCTGTTTAGACTATGAATAAATCACTATATTTATAGAATGACTATAACTGCAATTGTGGCACAAGTATTAATCCAGCGTGCCATGCTAAAAGTAACAACAAAGTTGAAATGCAGGTACTTGGCCTGACCAATGATGACGATACCAATATTGATGTTTGAGAGTTTAAGAAATATGATGATTATATACAGAGATAAATATACATATAGATAGACTATATACTTCAAATATGTCATTTAAGAATTGTGACCAAGTTACGTACTGAACAAGACACTATACTATTTAAAAATAAACTCAGTGCTCTCTGGGGGATAAAACATAGCTTTGGAAGTTCATGTTGTCCACCAACATACAGTATATGCCAATACAGATATATCTGTGATAGACATACACGTTTGTGGTGGGGATGTTCACCATTTTCTAATACTCTCTAATAATTCATTGATTTATTGAAGAAAAGAAAGACAATCAGTATTTTTGTTTTTAATCGTTGGAGGCAGCCCTTGTTGAAGGCTCTGAAAGCTAATAAGTGGACCATTGAATTTATTTTGTTGCATATACTGGTCCTAAAGTTCAAGAGTGAACTGCCATGCTAAGAATAATGCTTTTTTTTTTTTTTAAGAATAAATAAATAAAATGGAAATAATTTTCACCAATGGGTTTTTTTTAAACCATGAACTGAATTTTATGGAGGGCAGCAGGCCCCAGTTGAGTCACTGACTTAATATATATTCAAATAACGTTCATTCAAGTCCTGTCAAACACAACTGTAGATTTGTGGAGGTACTAATATAAACCTTTATTGTGCATTTGGACTGCTCTCTCTCCTCTCAGCCATTGAACTGGATGAATGAAATCAAGTATAAGGAGGAAAACTACACAATATAAGTAAGAAACTGCTGTAATTGAATAATAAATAATAAGCAACACATTAACATAAATGTGTTGAGAAGATAAATTCACTGGGGGGAAATATTACTGAGGTAAGACACTACATGTCCACAACACACTTTTGTTTGCTTTCACTATCTGCAAACTTTTACTGCCTATCAAAAAAGGTGCCAAGGAGGCCAAAGTGCCCATCGTGAATCTCCTTCTAAGCATGAACAAATGCCCCCATTACAATCTGGAGCCAAATACATTTAACTGCATTGCTGTAAGAAAGTTTGTTCACCTAAATATTGAACAATGAATTAACTTTACTGGTTTGGAGTTAGATAAATAGATCTGCATTTGTATTTTTTTTTTTTTTTGCCCCTTAGCCACACAGTAGATTTTCCACTCCTAAGAGTAGCTATACATTTTCATTGACATTTTATTAGGTGTTCAGCCAAACACCAATACATGTTTTAAAATCAAATTTAATAATTAAAAGGTTTTATTTTTATTTTTTTACATATGCTATCTGATTGCTCTGAATAATATTATAGCACAGGATTACAACAACAAAAAACAACTGACACACTCATCTCTGAACCAAGATACTGAGACACTGCAGTGGGCAACAAGTACGTACAGCTGGGTTGATTGTTGGGTAGTAGATTAATTGAGTCCCTGGCGTAATTACTCAGACAGGACAGCGGGCAGACACAGATCCTCAGCATCTCTGATTATGTGGTGTTTGTGCTGTGAAAGGGGTCATTAGTCACTCTCACCACGGCAGCTGGACGTCTTCCCAAAATACTTGGTGTTTGTATGTGTGTGCGCTAGTGTGGGAAAGAGATAGAAATGAGAGAAGGAAACAGGAACATTGAGACAACACTGAGAGGTATATACAAAAAAAGTAGCTTGAAGATACACCATCCCAAATGGAGGTTGTTAGACTTTAATAGCTTAGGGGTGTTACATTTTGTACTTTAAAGACATGCAAGACAATGAAAAATAAATATCTATGTTAAGTTTTATTGTTTGTTTTTTCTGGTATATACTGTATCAATCTTTTCTCCTCCTGCGTTCTTTTTCACCTCACTCTAAAATATAATTTGAATGTTTATATTAAGCCATGTTTTCCATGGTTGTCATCATTTATTTTTTATTGCTACAGCCCCAAAGCCCTGCCTCTGTTCTCCGTTGGCACGCTGCCCTAGACAGACTTGGCATGGTCCTATCCAATTTGGTGCTTTGCTATGATAGATATGTTTGCTTTTCTTGCTGCTGACAGACCCCCTGACTTCAAAATAAATGTACAAAACAGCTGAACTTTCTTTTCTCAAGTTAGTTATGAAGTTACAGAGTAGGTTCAACCAGGAAGATCACCTCGTCCCAGCACTCCTCACGCACAGATTTAGTTTCTCGGTCAACAAATCCTCCAATAAAATGCGTTGTTTGTCCATGCCGTCTAAAGCAACACATAGAAGTGTTTTCTGATCTGATGCCTCTATTGGCAGGAAAGCGTCATTTCTCTCTGCCTTCCAAAACCATCACAAATCACTGTTGAAAAATAAATCTGTTTTATGATATGACAACACTATGGTTAAGGTTTGGATAGATTAAGGCACAAAAACATACAACTTAGTTAGGTCATTTCTATGGTAACTGCTATAGCAAGGGAACTATTAATAAACTGGCAATGGATATCAGTGATTGACAGCTTATAAAACGCAAAAATGTAGGTTTTCCCTTGATGAAAGGTGTATTTAATGGTTTTACATGTGCCATTTCACAGCACAACTATGGGTGCACATTTTTAGTAATAATCAATTAATCATTGAAGAAGAAAAAAAAATATATCACTTAAAAATGCTGCTCATATTCCTGCTCTGTTTGTCTATATACAAGCGTAAACATTTCTGGTGAGTGAGTGAGTGAGTGAGTGAGTGAGTGAGTGAGTGAGTGAGTGAGAGAATTTGCATACAATGTGTACATTCTTAACTAACTTATCAGATAATCATGTAACTCAGACATAATTAAGAATAAGACTATGTGATTTGAACACATAGGGATCTGCATGATAATTAATGAATCTTTCAGACACATGGGTCAACATGTGCACTTTGTTATTTATATGCTATTTATTTCACATTACATCATCTGTCATTACATATATTTAGTTTTTAGCCGACAAAGGCAGATATATAGATTTCACTGACATTTCAAATTAGTTTTATTTACTAATTTACAAGAGGTTGTTCTCAAAGCTTAATTAAAGATTGATTTAATTTATGATATTGTTAATGGTTACAAATTATAGTCATGCCTTAATTAATTAATATAATACAATTGTTCATCCTGCAGCAAAAACAGAACATTTTAATTTTCCTGCACACTAACCTTGACATGAATCCCTGAACAGTAAATTAATTAACCCATGGCTTGTGTATTCTTGACATTTTTAATAACTCTTGTCAGCAACTGAAAACAGCCAGAATTTAATTTTGTGTGTGTCATTAACAAACCTGGAAACACTGTTTGTCAACTTCATCTCGTATTTAGAAGTATAGAGTGATAAATGTCCAAAGCAAAAACAAAGAACAAAACAGACAGAAGAAAAAAAAGGAAATACAAATAATGTGCTGCAGAGAAATTTTACCTTTAATTTTCCATTACATCTGATAATCAGTGTACAACATTATGTTAAATATATGAGAACACGGTTCTCACAGAATAAGTACCAAATATATTTTGTAAGGCATACGAGTTCATACAGGGCCGGGATTGATTACATTTTGTTTGCGTTTCATGTAACATGCTTTAATAATAGAATTGTAATGTTAGCATTAAGATCAAAGCACAGCTCGTGCAGATGAAGCTGATGTTGAGCTACACGTGACAACATTTTATTTTGTTGTATATAATGAGCCTCATGGGGTCGTCAGAATGGCAATGGACTATTAGTCTTGTCAGATAAAAAACAGTAACAAGTCTGTTTGGAAATGAGATTTTCGGGCAATTAACCATCATACTTGCTTTGTTGCATACATGGCTCTCCAACACAGGCCTGTGACTGTGATGACACGTGTTTAATTTGAATTCCAACCATTACCTGAAACCTGTCACGATTTATTTTGCATTACTTTACCACATATAAGTAGAGACAAAAACAACTGTTCAGCAAAAAGTACACTGACAAGTGCTAAAGTAAGGGTTGATAATAGGATCAAAACTGTAAGACAAAAGGCATTATTTCAGATAATTTGCTACTCATCTCTTCATCTGTACGACTCAGAGTAAGCAAACAATGAAGAAGTTGTTGTTTTAATGACCATAGTCCCCAAAATGACTCTAAACTGTATCACTGACAGATTTTTGGTCAGAATAAATGTAAGAAATACTGGTACATAATATTAATATTAATTAATACGTGGAATCTACTAACCTCTTAAAGGTTAACAAAGGTTTAGGGGAATGGGTGTATAAGTGGTTGCTGTAAAAAGAAAAATAGTAATTTCCTCACATGCACACGGTATAAGTAGAAGATAGCATGACCCAGTATAATGTGATGAACGGCCAAATGAAAGAGGTGTTGGTTAAGACACCCGCTAAATCCACCTGTGTGTGTTATCCATATATAGGCTTATGTGTTTTCCGTCCTTGCTCCTGTAGAGTACATAGCTAGAAGAAATTCATTATTCATACTGTTCATACTGATGCAAGAACATCTCTCTGCTGTTTTTGTTTTTCATTTGTTTTATAATCATAAACACACGTCTGTGTGCAGCACTGTATTCAATGACCCAGGCACGTCACATCTTGCTGGATTGGAGAAGAAGAAATGACTTTTCTCTTGTCATGTTCTCATTTAATGGAGTAAACAGAACGCAAAGAGTAATGTAAACCTGTTCTGTCTGGCGGGTAAATGGTTGGGTTCCCTCTTGATTTGGTCATTGGACATAGAGTGTGTGGTTACTAGGGAAGTGTACTTGGAAGAGAAATGTACAAACTAATAGCAGAAATAGATTTATATATAGTGCAAAGCCAGTAAAACAAAAATGAATACACTTTTGAAGTTTTGTCTTTAAGTCTGGTCAGTCAGATTCAGTTGCTGTTAGCATGAGACCACACTAGATCCCCAGACTACACTGGACTTCTCAGCCCCAAACCATAAGCTCAGCACATTTTTTTAATCAGTCAACTGGCTAGCCAGTCAGCACTGAGCCATAGCTCTGTCCACTACCTGTCATCTCAGCCAGGCCACTTCTGCCTAACAACAAAAGTTAACCCAAAGGGGAACAATGGCTGCCCCCTTCATCACTGACACTGTCCAGTACAACGAGGCAAAGAGGGATTTGAACTGATGGAAAGAAACCACACGCTTACACACACACGCTTACACACACACACACACACACAGAGAGCAATGCCCTCAGCTCAAATGAGCAGATTTGTTGATTTGTTCTGCCTTTTTTAAACAATTCATGTGAAATAACAAAACAAAACAGACACACACTCAAACAAGAGACAACATGTCATCTGTGTTTGTTGTTTAGTAATGAGCTTTTTCATTTTTTTACTGTGTATATTGGGAGGCTGTATGTATTGGACTTAGTTCTGTATGTATTGTATCTTGAATGAGCCCCTTAATTCCTTCAATGCTGAGAGGCAGTCGTTTAGTTCATTGCAACAAGCTGAAATGCAGACCTGTGTGAAACATCAGTCATCATTTGAATGAATAGTGTTTGTTTAAACAGGCACCCCGTGCAAACTGTGGGCTTTTCATCACGTTTGTAATTAGAATTATTCTACACCGTGGCACTTTTTACACAGACCTGAAAATGAGTTCTGAACACTGCCTTTGTGGCATTTGCAAGTTCAGACGAGGGGGTTTTATATTCAGATGCACTTTGTATATAATAAACACACCTGGAGTTCAAATCTGATACTGGAAGCCAAGGAAGATCAAAGCTTGGACACAACAGAGGACACAGTTCTGGAGTAAAATGGAGGGAGGCCAGTTTGGCAGTGTTAGTCAGTGATGTGGAAAATAACATCAAACATCTAATACCATGCATAGTATATATGTATGTTGTGACCATATGCTGTGGTCAGTCCTGATCAATATTAACAGTGGTTTATTGTGTGACAAAATGAAAGGTTTAACTACGGTATTTCAGGCAGAAAGGCTGGGGAGGGAGAGACAGCCAGGAGTGGTGTAGTCAGAGCACGGCACATAATTAACACGATCTGTATAACTCTGTGTTTGACCACACAGGGAGAAGACGCAGGAACTCAACCAAAATGGTGCATAATGTAAAAAAATTAAAAGAAGAACTCATCACAGGGACACTGAAGTCTTTGCTGTGGGAAGTCCAGCAATAACCTGCCTACCTGCAGGACAGCCAGCTTGCTATGCAACAGCAACATCACCAGACACCCCACAAAATTGTGAAAAGGTGCATAGATGATAGGGCTGTCCTGAGTGGTTTACTAATACAATCCATCTTTTCTTCGACTGGTTTGGATAAGTGTAATTACCAACTTGCCCTAATAAAGATTTTGCCATGACCTTGCTGCCTTCAGAAGAGGTCTTCAGAAGATCAGCAGTGTCCTTTGAAGGGATGTCAATGACTAATCGATGTTTGATCAATCACCATTAAGAATTTTGATTGATCAACAATATACTCTATAATGCAGACAGCTGCTTCAACATTTGAGCATCCCATCTGTGCAGAGGTTTCAGCGGTTGCAGTCATGGCCAGTTTTCAGTAGGTTGCAATAACTGCACTGTACATACTATGAGCCATGGTGATCAAAGTCTCTGACGCAGACACAGCACAAATGGTGTTCCATTAGAACGGTGCAGTAAAAGGTGATGCTTAGGCTTGATTATATTTTGGACATTTGACTTCACCCAAACTGAAGTAAGCACCTGTCACATGAAGCTATCCATCTAACCAATTTCACTATGGCTCCATCCTTTCTTAAAATTATACAGTTATAGTGACTATGCAAATGACCCACCCCTGACCCCGCAGGCAGGCTCATATTCATCAATAAAACCAGTAAGACTTATCTAATTTCCGATTTCATATATGCATTTGTCGTCTACAGAGCTTTTTGATACAAGATGTTTTAAGCGCCTTTAAAGTTGTACAGAATTTGTTTGACAGTTTCCAGTGCTTCCAGGGTTGATGAATTACTGAGTAAATTGGACAGTTGCATTAACTCAATGCAATTTGACCATGCTAAACTGACAAATTCTTAGTCACCAAAGTCCATCTATCAATTTTCCACTGCTTATCGTGGTCCAGGTCGCAGTGGTAACAGCAGGCTTTTTTCTCTTCATCATACAGGTTTCACACTTGCTTTCATTTTAATTTCAGTTTCTGTCTACACAGATGACACCATCATGTATAGGAACAGCTGTCAAAAGCATATGCAGCATTTGAGGGCTTTTATGGAGTCCTTAAGGCTGCCAATGATCACAGCCAACCCAAGGAAGTGTGAAATTAGACAGATTGAGTTACCATACAGAGCTTTAGGCACATTTCGATCACATATAGATGAAACAGCAGATTTAGTGGTTGTCTGAAGATGACCCACTGAAATGGAGATGTTTCTTTGGCTAACCAACAACTAGATACTTTCTAGTCCTTTCTTTCTTACACATTAAACTGAATGCTTGGGACCATAATTTCTCATAACTCATAAGAGTTCTTCTGTTTTTTTATATACATTAGCAGCCAGCGCTCACAGTGTGAAGCTACACAACATAAAAAGGTATGTCTTGCCATCAAGTGGATAGTTGTCATGTTCTGCTACTTCCTCTTACAACTCCACTTAACCCTGTATTATAATACCACTGAAGAGGCTTCACTACATGGAACATGCACACACTCAAATTAGTAGTTGGCTTCCGACTTTACAACTGTTTAATTTTAAAGTGAACTATAGGGGCACAAGCACAAATGGTAGTTAACTTTCTGAAAAGAGGTCAGCCTAAATCGGGCAGTGGGGGAATGTGAGAGGAGAGCACTGTTTTAGCTAGGGAAGTTCCCAAATCTGAATATCATATTTGGAAAAGCAAAAATAATGTGTTTGAAATATTTCTGACTTTCTTTTTTTTTTTTGCTGTATTTGGATGCAAAGATATTATGCTTGTAATCATGAAGAAAACATGCTGAACTGAAAATAACTTCACTGGCTTTTCCCACTTAACTCAAAGGAGAGGTGGGTGAGGTTTGTTTGAGCTCCATGTCTACCTGTCACATACAAGGAGATGTGAGGGAGAGACACAGAGAGACAGAGA
This sequence comes from Macquaria ambigua, assembly GCA_008360985.2. Taxonomy (NCBI): domain Eukaryota; kingdom Metazoa; phylum Chordata; class Actinopteri; order Centrarchiformes; family Percichthyidae; genus Macquaria; species Macquaria ambigua. The sequence goes on along the minus strand of VMKM01001328.1, from coordinate 33,763 downwards.
GAGTTGTTTATTTGTATCCTCTGTTTGTTCCCCAAATAGTCTTTGTTACTGTTTGCCCTTGTAGGTCTGATCTGCTGATACACACTGTGAGGGAAAGTTGACTTGACTGGGAGTGGATGAAGAGAGGCTGTCCTGTCCTCTGGGACACTTTTTAAAATAGGCTCATACAAAAGCATACTATAAAGTCTAAAAATACAACTGTATGCTATTTGATTTACACTCTTCCTTGTGTCTCCCTCATGAGGGCTAGCCGAGATGGCTGGGCAGGTTGTAATTCATAATAAAAAGGTAGGTCATGATAAAGATGTTTATAATTGAAGGATAAGTGTCTTCCAGTGTGGAGTTAAATGATGGGTGCATAATTTTTTAAGTCTTTCTTAAAGGAGCAGTGTGTAGGATTTAGATGCATCTAGCGGTGAGGATGCAGATTGCAACCATCTGATAACTCCTTGGCTCACCCTCCCCTTTCAAGCGTGTAGGAGAACCTACAGTGGCTGAGAAACTCACAAAAGGCCCTCTCTAGAGCCAGTGTTTGGTTTCTCCGTTCTGGGCTACTGTAGAAACATGGCGGTGCATCATGGCGGGCTCTGTGGAGGAGGACCGCCTCCCTCTGTAGATATAGAGGGCTCATTCTAAGATAACAAAAACACAATTCTTATTTTCAAGTGATTATACACTAACAAAAACATACTTTTCTGCCACCAGATCCCCCTAAATCTTACACACTGGTCCTTTAAAACAATAGTCGTGTGCACACTGGAACAGGTTTTGCTTGCTATAATCCTTCCTCCTGCATACTGGCCATTAAAAGATCCCTTCCTAATCATGGTCATTGAAGGCAGCCTTTTCAATGTGAAAGTGATGGGGGACAAAATTCACAGTCCTCCTTTCATGCTAAATTGCATTCAAAAGTGTATCTGAAGTTTAAATGAGGCTCTATTTGTCTAATTTGGACAGCTAAACTTTTGAATACATTTTTCATTGAAAGGACTGTGGATTTTGTCCCCAATCACTTACACTGAAAATGCATTAGGAAGGGATCTTTTAATAGCCAGTATGAACAGGAGGAAGGACAATAGCAAGCAAAAACTGTTTCAATGTCCATATGGGCACCTGACTAGTGTGAAATGCACAGTTCAGCGTAGAGGTGTAAAGCAAAGATTCTACCTGTATCTGATTATTTGTGGCAGGTTGAGGGAGGGGGTGTAATGGGAGGATTTGGTCTGACGTGTCTATGATTAAAAAGTAACAAAACTATTGACAAAAAAATGTGCCATAATAGCTCATTCAGTCATATTGCACAATCTTTTGTGGTCGTGCATGCAGTGGGAGGAGGTCCACATAAAAATAAAGTTTATTTGAGGTGTCTCTGAAAAAAAGGATTCAGCTGAAAAATATAAAAAGCTCTCATGGTCATTGGAGGCAGTCTCAAATTTTAGCTTGTAATCTTCCCTTCTACAATCAAGTTGTGTAAGGTGCCAGGCTTCAATATGGGATCATGAGGTAAAAATAACACCTGTGGAACATCAGACAAGCTTTATGCTGCACTGCCCAAAACTCAGTGGGGTGAGGTTTCTGGAAATTTGTGTCAATTGGGTGACGGGGAAAAAAAACAATATTACTGCAAAACACATTATCAGTTTATATCAGAATAATGTATTCTTATTTAGTAAAAGTATTGAGTAGTTTAGAGAGCCAATTAGAATTTTATAAAATCATTAAGTATCAGTGGGTTATTGATTCTGGCAACTAAACAGCAGGGTCCTTTATCTGTCCTTGATCCATTGATTGTAATTTTGGGATCATACATTGGTGATTATTACATTGTTAAATATGACAAGCATATTGATTATCAGGGGGAAATTCTTGTACCTGCAGCACATGAAACAACAGGAGATGTCACTAAAAATGAAAAAGTTATATTGGAAATGCGTTTTGAAAAAAGGTTCGTAGGATTCTAGTTACTGATGAAAATCCTATTGTTGTGATATATTTCCCCTTAGCCTCACTTTACTGTCAAGTAAATTGATCCTCTGCCAGGGAACATTCCAGAGGAGTATCTCCACTGTCACCGTCTTCACTGTCACTAACCTATTGGTGCACTGTGCTCTACTTGACATCCCTTTGTGTGGAAGTGCCTGAACTATGTCTGAGAAGACTAAAACAGAAAAGATATTGGAAGGAGCTTTATTATAGGTCAACCTTGCAGATGATGCCATGTGTGAAGATCAGTGATGCGAAAACACATGAAGAGGTAGATGGAAAGAGGCTGCAGTAGTCCCCAAGGAGAGAGACAAAGGACCTCTTATTGCCATGTGTCAGACCTGGCTCTGACCTGCAGTGTGCACACTGCAGCAGCAGTGTGGGGTATGAGTGTGTGTGACAGTGTTGGCAACACTACATTTGCATGCACAGAAGAAATTAGGTTATAGGGAGAAACCAGGTTAAGGTAGGAAAACAAGACCGAGAAATTACATGCACTTCAAAAACTCTATTTACGGTAAAACTTGTATTTCCATGCAGACGGTCAGTAATGAGATTTCTCTCGTACCCTAATCTTATTTTAGAACCAAAGTTGCTATATTTTACATTTAGGGTATTATGATAGAAGATATTGCTGCCTGAAGAGTTTTTTCCCTTTTTGTCAGAGCATCTCTGCTCTTCTATTTTACTGTCCACAAAAGCCTTGCAAATATGTTGTTTTCCTACAATAGTATATTCATTGCTCAAAGGCTGGTAAAGCTCTGCATTTATTATGTGTTTTGAGTAATATAAATGATGTATGGGATTTGGACTGTTTACGTGATATTCTCATGAACGCTGAGTTAACGCACTGCATTTGTTCCTGAATTTGTCTATGTTGGGTGGTGATTGGTTGTGTGTTGCACTGACAAATACTCATTCGGTTAGAGCGTTTACTTCTCTGGGTTCCGAGTTATTTTATGTACTATTCCTGTCTATTCATTAAGCATATATGTGAATCTTCCTATGTATATGTGCTAATCAACTAAAGCATTTGTAGAAGGCATTTGAGGGGGCAAGAGGCAATGCCATGCATTATCCACATACATTATGAATGTGTTTGATACATAGTAGCACTGGCAGCTCTAAACAACAAGCAAGTTAAATTTGTTTGATTATCAATCACTTGCGTTTCAGGTGACAGCATTCTGAATACCAGATGTTGAGCGATGATGTTTTATTCGAATAAAGCTTTTAGATTCAAAGAACTTTCTGGATCCAGAAATGAACCCACTCAAGTCCAAAACACATAATTTTTCCCTTCAGAGGAAGAGACTGTGACCGCCGGATAATTCTTTTAAAAATATCTTAAATGTGATGATCAGAAAAATGAGGTAATGAGGTTACATGAGGTGAAAAGGGAGAATGCGTTGTTTTTCATTGTATTTGTTCAACACAAAGATGCACACTTTGTTGTACCTCAGAGGTCTGACAACTGTCATTTTTCTAAAGGCTGTTATCAAAGGCGAGAGACAGTGTAGTCGTAGGTGTGTGACTGTTTGAGCCTGGAGGATCAGGTTTTGGCTGTGATAATGAAACTTTGATTGGTAAACAATGAGGGCATTGGCTTCAGGTTTAAAGAAAGTGAAGCTGTAAAATGACAAATTCTGAGAAGCTGGAAACTTTTTTCCCCTGTACTGTCACAATTTACTCATCAGATGGCCAACCAAGAATGTTGTTCTTGGAAAAGAGCTCCTGCTGTTTAAGAAATGATCACATTGAAAACCCACATGACCTCCACATGATGACTGTCCTTATTTAGTTGAGAGATTGTGGACTGTCTCAGGATATCAGTTTGATTGGAAGGCCAGTACTGCATATTTGATACATGGTTCATTGTTGCTATCACGGCAAAAGTCTCTATTTGAACAATATTTCAAAAGGTTGAGGGGAAATCAGGTCCTAGATGAAGGCTGTTTGTTATCAAGATCCCCCTTCAAGCCCCCAATCCCCTACACAGCAGAACCCAGCACACGTCTATAGTTGACTTTTTGTAAATGTTATGAGGGGAAGCTTTGTTCCCTTTAGCACAATCACGCTCAATCGCTGTGGGGAACCAACAGTGTCACAGAGATGAGGCCCAACCCAGAATCCCAGAAAGTAAAGCAAGAGTAAGAACATTGACTTTGGGAGTTTCAGCGCACACACAAACACACACTAGATTATTTGCAGGTTTCACAAACTAAGGTCAAACTCAAAATCCAAGGCTGTCTTCACAATGGTAGTACATGTTCTTTCCCAGGGTTAACAACCTGCTCAAAAGTAAATGTTAAGTCCAACAGTGTGTGGTGTGTTGTGTGTACAGTAACTGATAGTACATATATGGGCGCAGGTATCACCAACTCCGTTACTGTTGAGGTTTGTGTAACCAGGGAAAAAAATTTCACTCCTCAACCATATAATTTTAGTGATCACAAGTAGTGCTGAAGCAATTCGTCAACTGACAGGAAATAATCAAAATCAATTTTGATAATAAATGTATCATGCAAGCAATTTCAATAAAACATGCCAAATGTTTGCTAATTCCAGCTTCATATGTGTGATTATTTGCCACTTCTCTCTGTTTTATATACAGCAGTTGTGAACTGAATATGGTATTGCCGGTACTGAAGATAAGGACCACACCAGCATCTAAACTGACCAAAGTGACATTTGCAGGTAAATTATGTTGTTTAAATGTTAAATGTTCATGTTTGTAAGTAAGGTAAGAAGGAGACTTATAAATTGTAAATTTGTAAATTGTTTGATTTGATGCTTTTCTTTGCCTTACTGTATGTAATAGTTAACTGAATATCTTTAGGTTTGTCTTAGTCAGACAAAACAAGCTATTTGGTGACGTTACATTTTTAGGTGCATTTTTCACAATTTTCTGACATTTTGTAGACCAAATGGTTGGGAAGTAATTAGTTGCAGTATGAAGATGTTAGCCACATGTACTGAATACCCCAGCATGATTATTGATAATAATAAATCCAAAAAACAAATGTGTCTAGTTAAAACAGTACCTTCTGTAAATAAGTCAATTAGATGATCCAGAACTTGAAATGACTTACCTTCCATCTACATACTACAGATAATGAAGCTCTTATAGCTGGTGAAGGAAATGGTGGTAGTTGTCTTTGCTGTTAAGAGTGGTTGACATAACTGGGCTGAATCTACAGTAAGAGGCTGAGTGTAAGATAGTAGAGAAGCACTGAATCAGATGTAGTCACCCATGATTGTAGAAGTTATATTGGAGTCACTGAAGAGCAGTGGACAAATAGGACTGTCATGAGTGAGTTGACCTCTCTATTGAGGTCCTGCAGTTGATGTCACAGCCTGGTGGACAGGAAGTACGCTATTCTCAGTCCTGCTAGCATGTAAATACATATACTGACTGCCAAGGTAGCTAATTTCAAGTAAGATAGTCTTATCCCAGAAAAACATTGAATTTCAATTTCAAAAAAGACAGGAAGAAAACCAAACCCAGAGCTAAATTGTATGATATTCCTTTCAATAAACAGAGATTGATGGGTATCAGCAATTAAAAGAGGGGGGTGGAGAAAACTACAGAAGAAGGGACCATTGTTGTGGTTAAACACAAGGCTTTGCAGTGATCAAGTTATAAACAATGACTTTTATATTTTGAACTGTAGACATTGGAAAAACAGTTGGTTTGGATTTGTTACAGAGGGTGCAGTATGCTGACCTGGGAAATGTAGGTTACTTATGAAGTTACTGTTTCATCTTAGGGTTTGATGTGTGCGATTTATATCCTGGTACATTTAAAACAGAGATATAAAATATAAATAAAAATGATCCTGTTCAAACGAGAATTGGTTAATTTCACTTGAGACATTCTATTATGAGATTAAAATGAATTTGAGAATGACATATTGTTGTAGATATTCTACTTAAAGGGGCTTTACATGGATAATTGAGCTGCCAATATCAATTTAAAGCTTAACAATGATACGATGAAATCAACTATAATACGCTTACAATAAATGCAATCATCATTATAACTATAGTGATATGTAATGTTGTGGAGGTAACAGTGGTTGAGGTGGAAGCAAAGGGGTCGGGTCATTCTGAGAAAATGAAAAACAATGCACAGGGAGAGAGAGCAAAAAGCCTCATTGGTATGTACCATCTTAACCAGGAGACAGGAAAACAAAAGGAGGATGAGGTGAGAAAGACGTGCACTGATAGGGAGAGGATGGTTTGGCAAGAGACCGAGTAAATTCAGAGAGAGAGACAGAGACAGTGAGAGGAAAAAAAGAAATGGAGAGAGTGTGACAGCTCCACCCAGTGGTTAATGAGTTTCATTCTTTCTGGCATAATAAGAGAAGGAGGTCTGTGGCTCTCAGTATGCCGTAAAAAGGCTGTGCAATGATATTGCTGAGGAGCAGAAGAGTTATGGACACACAGAGACACACAGACACACACTGCAGCCACACACACACACACACACACACACACACACACACACACACACACACAAAGCATTAACACAACTGTGTTAATGGCTATGTTAGCCAATGGAATCCCCGCTAGTTTCCGGTAGCCGTCATGAAGCGAGGCTGTTGCTGCATTTATACATCGCATGTTTATTTTTATGTTCTGTTTATGTTTTGGTGGCATGCTGTATTGTAAAATTGTACTATATCGCTGAATTTTTGTACAGGTATTTTGAAATAAAGGAAATTATTTTTCCCAGAATCAAGATTGATGAAGCAAATCTGACTTGGTGTTGAATGTATTTCAATTTCATTTTTAATTGTTCCAGCAGACTCACTCGCACATTTATTTCAGAAAACGTTGACAAACTTAAATCTGTCATCGAGATGGCTATGAGCATTCCTATATTCTGTTCATCAGTCATATACTCAAGTTCTTGAAAGCGGCTCCTGTTAGACCATTAAACGTCTTCCACTGACTGTTAGCATTTCTAATGTGGTTATTGGGCTCACAATCTTCTAATATGACATTACTGTTTATGACACCATTGTTTGATGACTCTGCCTCACTGATTTCCATGAAAATAAAAAATCAGTGTCATAGCTCCCTCTTGACAAAACTCCTTTCTCTGAAATTGTCATTCCTAGCACTGGAATTATCAAGCATTTCCTTCCAAAGCTCCACACCATAGTTAGAAATAGGGCTAAACGATATGCAAAATAAAAAAAACAAACATCACGATTATTTTGACAGATATTGCGATTATGATACGAGTCACGATTTTAGTTGGAATGGTAATTTTTGCATTTCATTTTCACTGAAAAAAATATAAAAATGATGATGTGATTTTTGCTGGGGTCTGTACCAGACAAGCATGTCCCCCTACGTCTGGAGAATATGATTTGTAGGGCGGGGCATCTCTGTAGCACCACAATGCTTCATTTAAAGCGGTATATTGTGACACATTTTACCTTTAGCAAAAAATTGCAGCTCCTGCGATTTGGATATTGCAACTGGCCATATTGCAATTTCAAAAATATTTCGATTAATTGTTCAGCCTAAAAGTCTAGTTTTCAACCAAAGTTAGATTTTTAAATAAGCTTGGCTCATAGTTGGCAACAAGCAACAGTTGTCCACTCTCTTCCTCTATGACAGCGAAACACAGCATTGGCAAACAGATAACCAATAACTGAATTACTGTACAATGTACTCTCTCTAAATGCTTACAAGCTTTCAAATTGAAAAAAAAAAAATACATGAAAGCAATTTACAGAAACTTCTCAGACCATAGTGAAGCATAATCAACTGTTCATCTGTAAGGTCAGAATGTAATCCAAACACACATTAGTTCACCAGAAGTGGCGCATAAACGCAGCCTGCACTGAATCCTCATGCTACATGAATATTATACTTTTATTACGTCATTATGTTCAAAGCATACTAGCCAGAGTGATCCTACCCTTACATTAGAGTAGGAGAGGGAGGGAAATATTCACAGCAGTGTCTTCATATTCTATTCTGGTAAGATAGAACATCTTTTGATGCAATATAGTGGAAGGTCAGACTGGGACAAAAATGATATTTAAAAGAAAAGGCGGACTACATTTGTCAGTGGAGCAGCTGTGGCAGCCAGCTGTTTTAATGTATATTGACCTCAATCTTTTGAGGTAAGTAAGTTTGAACTTCACTTAGGCATTGATGCCAGTAGGAAAAAAATAAAATTAAACTGTTATCTTATATTTCTGCATTGGTATACAAAGACAGATTTCATTTTTGAGCACTTATCATAATGTGACAAATCAGTCACATCAAGTGTTCATATCCTGATCCATATTAACATTACTCAGAATAATTTGTTGTACAAATATTGTATCCAGTTCTTATTATTGCTTTTTAGAAATCATCATATTAAGAGAGAAAGACATTTCACTAAGCTAATAATAAAGTAAGCAAAGTCCCTAAAGAGCACTTGTGTAAGAGAGTCATCACAAAAGCATCTGTGCATGTTGCTATTACGATCCACGCTAATAAGGCAGAGCTAGAAAAATTAGGATATAACCTAATTGCCTTCTGTTATCTAACGTAATGAGATGATACTGCATGTAGCAGTAAAATGTTCATAAATTTAACACAAGTAATTATTCCAGTTTGTGTATAATGGACAGTAACAATCATATACAGTGCAAATTTGAATTAATGGAGAGGAGGTAGCCTATATGTTTCTTAATGAATTTTGTTAATTATGCAAAAATAATAGAAACCTTTAATATCCTTATAGTTTCCTACAGTTGTTTCTATTTAAATATAGTTAATTGGCATAATGCTATTGTCTAATTCTGATGTCACAGATTTAGATTCATCACGAAATGACAATGTTATCTATCGACATGGCCATTGGCCTAAATAATGAAAAATGTAAACCATGACAAATTAATGTCTGTGCCACACTTACAGATACAGACAGAGACAGAGCTGACCGATAGCAAATTAATTGGCAACTATTTTGATAATCAAATAATCGCTTAAGTCATTTTTTAAGCAAAAAAGCCAAACATTTCAACAGCTTCTTAAATGCAATTTAAATGATTTTCTTTGTTATACATGATAATACATTGAATAACTTTGGATTTTGGTCTGTTGGTCAGACAAAACAAGATATTTGAAGACGTTACCTTGGGCTGCGGGAAAATATATTGCATGAAAGAGAAATGGTGAAGTCAAGAATTCCTGCATTCCAATTGAAAGACAAGATGACACTGATTTAAGTTAGTTGTTTCATGAGGATGCAAGGTGCTGTATAAAAGAATCAAATATCACAGAAGGATGACAAGAAACTGAGATCGCAAACACTGCTGGCAATGCAACTGAAAGTACTGTTTCTGGCTTCAAGCTAAAGTGAGACAGATGCACATGATTAAAACAGATGCATGAAAGTAAAATCAAGCATACATGGTGTTTTTAAGTTTTTTTTTTGTTTTTTTTTTTTAAGCTTTGCTGACATTTCCTTCTGTCATATGGTGGACGAAAAAAGGTTCTTCTAACTAAGGATGGAAAACCGCATGCTTTTCTAGTTTGACATGGTTTGGAATATATTTCTTGAATTCTGCTCCAGAAGAAAGGCACTGAATAACACTTAACTTGTTTCCTGACCCACTCAACATACGTCCACAATTCTAGGTATGTATTCCTTGAAAACATGAAAACAAATGCTTAAATGTCACAACATTTTCACACATAATACACCACTGCCAACCCTGGTTATTTCTTACTCGGCTAATCCCATGTTATTTAGCAGCTGATGCCATTACGCAAGCAGCTAATTATTGCCTAAAATGTCACTTTAAGGGCCAGTTTGGCAAAGAATTTAAGATGATAAAATACATTTCCAAAAGAAATGAATGCAAAAGGGTTTTTTTTTTTTTTGGAAGTTGCGGCTATATTCAAGTTCCAAGTGGTATATTTGTTGTCATGACACATAATTACAACCTTTTACACAAGATTATAGGGGTGTTGTCTAAAATTGCTGTCCATTTCTTTTGTGCTCCATTGTGTAGAATATCTTATTTGTGAATCAGAAAGTCTTGAAATCCATAGGCTAATAGGATAACAGCACCGATATTCCTAAGGGGCATTGTAATGCTATCTACAAATGACTATGGATCACGTTGTATACAGCACTTAGTTTTGATGATGAGAACCATTTTCTGGCTATATCATTATGTCCATCAAAAAAACTGCACTATATCTGACGTGCACATGCCTAACTGTAGGTCTTACTTTATTTGTTGTAGCCTAATTATTTTACTGACACCAAAGTGGGAGGAAAATGTGTTTGCTTACTTCTTAATGATCTAAAACAGTGTATAAACATATATTAGAGGCTCAAAAGCCAACTTCAAAAAATGCACATATCAAGGAGTTGCCCTGCTTTTTGCCTGAAGTATGCTGAAAAGTCTGTAGTTCTCTGCAATCATGAAAGGATTAAGTGGATAGAGAATATGAAATGAAATGATACGACTCGTCCAAACAATACATGGTCACAATAGTCAGATGGGGAACAAACAAGACCAGGTGTCTGCTGTCACTTCTTTCTGACATGTTTTGACAAACTGATTCATAGTAATGATAACAGCTGTATAAAACCACTTCAGGCTTCTCCTCAGTTCTTGCCTGTGGCATGCCTCTTATCTTAGATAAATTGTTCCTTCGAAAACTGAGAACAGGTGCCTCAAACAACATGATTTGCCAAGCATTTGACATTTTTCTATAGGGTGTAATTATCAGAAGAGGGAGAAACATGTGTTGCTTTCTCTGTGGGAAAGAATAATCAAATTTAAAATGAGGGAACTGGAAATGGAAATTAATGCATCAGTAATGTCAAAGTTATACAGTATACTTAACGGCGTCTGCTGTGCGCTAAATGATATCTAGAGACTGAGTATGAGATGCATTGCACTTCATTGGTCTAGCAGGGACATGAACTATAACAGCTAGTAGACTAGTAATGAGGACACAGGCAGTGAGAACAGGTCAAGATGCCAGTCAGTGCAGTGAATACAACAATCCTCACCCTCTCTCACACACAAATTAGAATGGGATTGTGTTGACCAATCAGCAGGTGTTTCAGCACTCTTGGGATAACTCTCAATTCAGGGGCCCCATCCTACTAAGGACGCGGTCTACCAATGGCCGAACCAAGCGTTGTTAAATCAGACAGTCTAGTCTATGTAGGATTTCTTATTTGCATCACCAACTGTTCCCGCCCTTACCCTTGTGTCACGAAGGGCCGCTCCTGTCCTTTATCCTTTAGATTTGAGGTTTTTAAGGCCCCTTGGTTTTTTTAACATATCGTTAGCTATTCAAGTGAGTTGACACCCAATACTTACATTTAAAAGTGTTATCCTGCTTGGCCACGTAATGAATCTTGGAATAGGTTGGGCCGCGAAGGATCCAGTCGTTGGATCCTCCAAATTCGGGAAAAGAAGGCTGCATTTCTTGGACGCATCTGAACAAGTCTTCGAAATGGGACCGCCTTGTCGCAGTCTTCAAATGCAGCCCCCTGAATTGAGACACAGCTAATGTGTTTGTTCAGTCTATACAGTTCCCAAGATTCCTTGTCAAACAGAATCCCATTCAGTATTGCTGAAGTTGCCTTTTGGATAAGAGGTGGAACATCCTGCTCCCAAGTGGCCAAAAAATAACTAAATTAATGCAGCTTTAAATCAAACAGCTTGTTGGTTAAGGGCTGGTTAATAACCTGCATATTTCATTTACAATGTGGTTCACATTCTTTTTATTATAGTCATTAGTGCAACACTTGGTCAGCCACAAATCAAATTCGGGGTAATTGAGGCATTAAAAGAGATAAATGACAAACAGATATCATTCATGATGATCTTATATGGTTTACAAAAAAAATGACAACTGATTTGTGTGACGAAGGGCAATCTTGAATTTATCTTCATCGTCATTGTCAGATATAATAGTTCTATACAGTATGTGGTGGATTTTTCACTTCATACTTCACAGCTATTATGAGATACAGGGTTTTCCCTGGCTTTCTTTAGGTCTTAGGTGGTGGGTGCCGATGCAGTTGGGGTAGGCTACTCCTTCACCTTTTCTGTGAGTGATCACAATGTGTGCTGTAATAACTAATAATCACAAAATAACATTGGTTAAACAAAGCTTATAGTGAAGGGATTTTAACTGCAATCTGTTCATCCTCCCAAAGTTAGGGTGAAGCCACTAACCAGCTGCAGGGATGGGTATGGTTAGGATTTTATCATTATCTTATCCATACTATATCAGCCCGGTTCTTTATCAATACTCTTACCTAAGAACTGTTTTTGTTAAAAAATGATTATTTTTAAAACCAAATAAATTCAGAACAGGATTAGAATTGATTTATGTTATAAATATAACTAAATATTGTCTCTAGAGCTGCAACAGTAAAGTCACTATACACACACTCATTAACAGTGACCTTTTTTTCCTGTTGATCAATGGACATTGCCCCTTTATATAACATTAAATCGTAACCAACATATTATGTGCGCCAAAGATATTTTGTACCCACTAATAAATCCATCCTTGTAAAAAAAATAAAAAAATAAAAAAATAAATCACATGTGAAATGTTGACACACATGTGATAAATCAATGTTTGTAATGGAAAATAACATTTTGATGATTTACTGTCTTAAATTTGCTGCCAAACATTGAGAACAAACCTCTGCATGTGCATGGTTTTTATAGGTGGGACATTGTACCAGTATCAAGTCACTGGCTGCTGCACAGAACCAAAAAAGATTACCCCTTGTAAATTACACTGAAAAACACTCAGGATGAGAGAGATACACCAGACACTTCTAAACACCCACCCTCCCAACACAACCCTCCCAGTCCACTTTTCATGCAATTCATTCAAATGTGTTCGTTTCACAGAGCTCTGTGATTTGAATAATATTCCAGCAAATTTAAAATGTTCTCCAAGTTAGAAATAAATGACCATGTGAGGCGGGTACAAAAGTTTCATACATATGCATGGGTGAGCGATTCCCTTTTTATACTCAGCTCCCTCCTCTCTTTCTCTTTGACAGATATTACAATGGGTGAAGGATTGCTGCCTGAAACACATAACCAAGGACTCAAAGATTGCCTGTGATTATAGGCAGCCAGTACAGCTAGCTAAAGATACAAGATACTGAAGCGACCTAAGCAGATCTGGCATGTTTGTTTGACATTTCCGTAATGTGATACTTTTTTGGAACACAGGGACTGCAAATTAAATCTGCCTGCCCAAAATTGTGCGCGAGAGAGAGCGAGAGAACGAGAGAGAGAGAGAGAGAGAGCGCGAGAGAGCGAGAGAGAGAGATTGCTTTGATGACAGGAATCTCATTGGGGCAGGTTATAGGATGCAGAGTGTAATATATTCCACAGAAGTAATCGACTGATGAGCAAAAAAAGAAATCCCCTCAACTGCTATGAAACACTTCTGATTGACTACCGTGTTTGTTCAGCACAAAATTAGGTGTTTCTCATTTGTGCTTATGAACTCCTAAGACAATGTGTTAAGACCAGTCTAAACTCTACTCTATTATGGGGGTGCTTTCATGCCTAACCTCTTTGGTTTGGTCTGTTTAGTCTGGTGTGAAAGTCAGTCGAGCTCTGCGCTAAACAACAGTCTCGATCTGGTTCCAAGCTAAACCCGGAGTGGTTTATTTGTGGTGTGAAAGCAAAGCAGGCCTAACACAGGATTCTGTGATAGCCGATATGTGGTTTTACTGGGAATAACCATCAAAAGTGAGACAGGAGCAATGCGTAAGCGCTACTGAAGCGTCGAGCTGCCCTGTCAGCAGCAGCTCCTGAGTAGCTGGAAGGACAGCAGGAGGACAAACGGTCTTCTTCAGGCAGAAATTGTTTTTTAGTAGGAACATATAGGAAGAAAACAGTGTTGTTTTTATTTATTGATTGATTGATTTTATTTCCCTGCCCATTGTAGCGAGCGGGGGGAAATCTGGCTACTGTGAGAACAGAAAGCTCATAGCAACACTGGGGGCCTTGTTTAATCAATCAAAATAGATACCGTTCACAACATATAAACAGAGGGAGACGTGTGATTTGAACAGCTGTCTGCGGAGATTACCCTTCACTTTGCATGGCAGAGGAAAAAAAGCGTAAAAAAAGCAGGGTGTACACGTGTGTCTGAGAGTCTGTGTGAATTATTACATTTGATAAAATGGAAGCGTATCAGCGAGTGACGTCAAAAACACTTTGTGTGGGTTGCCTTTAAACATGAATTCAAAAGCTAAACTACTACTAACCAGAGATGTGTTCAGCAAGTGTCCTATTATGTGTATTTTAGCAGTTCCTTATTTAAAAGTGTGTGAAACTTAGCAACAATACAGAAACTATCCCCCTTAATTTTACGGTACAAGACACCTATTATTTGTCCTTTTTCTACCGGTTTGTCACCATTTTTGACACATAGAGTCGAGTTGTAGTCTTGACTATTTCTCTTCTCATCTTTATGACAGAGAAGATAAAGACATACAGTAAGGTTCAGTAATGTCCTGCATGACTAGCTGTCAGTAACTGAAATTTGATTTCCCAACGTGGGTCCATATAGTGCTGATGATACTACAGCTAAAACTGTCCAATCAATGAGTTACCTGCCAGTTCATATGACTTCATGATCTCTCCTCTTGGTTTGTTTGTAAAAAGCCAGTGTGAACACAAAGGTTCTGCTATGGATTCGGAGAGTTAGCTGTGGGCTACAACTTACACCCGATTGTTTTAGTCTAGATTTGTTTACATTTTGGCAAACTGGCACCATTGAAAGTATGATGATTTAGCTGTTACCAGACTACCAGATTCTGGAGGCACACTCTGGAGTTATAAGGAGCGTGTTTTTTTCTAAGATTACCAAGTTGGTTTTTGGACCATTATTCCGGATGGAGTTAACGATATCTTCGGAAAGCATATGTCTGTGTGTTCGGACTTGACTGAGTTATGACTCCCAGAAGGAGTACTATATTGCCGTAATCAGGTGCTAAGGGTTTTAAAGTACCTTAATTGCCTCCATGAGCTCTGTGTCACAGCGGGTGAAACTACAATAACTAATGTCCTGTTGTTTTTAGAACACCAACATGCATTTCACCTCACGCAGTATCTTGGCCTCACCTCTCTCCCTCCACAACCCCCCTTCAACTCTCCTCACCCCTCCTGGGGAGGAGTGCCTCACAGTTTGAAAACCCCTGGTCCAAAAAAAAAAAACAACAACTACAGGTGTGAAAAGCACAAAGTTCCAGTTTATATATCAGGGATATTTTCTTCTTGCGTCTATCTGGAACACCTTTGAATTATGGAGACAGTATTAAAAGTTTCATTTTATGTAGTATAAGTCTAAAGGTCACACCAGTCTTGCTTAGCAACATCATTCTCCATTCTTTGTTTATGCTGCAACAGCAAAAAGAATGATCTATGAGCACTAATTTTTGATTGGATAGTGCAAAAAAGTTGCCATCAATTAATCACTATCATTAGTGATATCCATGATTCAGTGACTGTGCCGTTCTGAAATAGTGCAGTTTCATGTTAAAAGGTGAATGATGTGTGCAGTCCTTGAAGAGGGCTCAATATACCTCCTCCATGCAGTTTTCCATCATTAACTTAGTAGCATTCTGCTGCTAACTGGATGGTTGGCTTCTTTCTGATTAGTATGTGGTGTACGGAGACTTTGAAAGAAGGTAACACAGCAGAGAGCCAAAGGGGAGGGAAATGGCAAAAACGTACTGGAGCCAATTGGATGATTATTATTAATGGCCAACATTTGTTAAATGAGACAAATCAGGCAGTCGGAAATTTCTGAGTTTCCAGTTTAATTCTGTAGTAATCTTGGGCAAGTTCAGCAATACTAGGGTTTATGAGTTGGAACTCATCACTTCAACACATGATGGACAACTGGCAAATATAATAGATTAATGGTACATATATATATGTATCCATGGGACTTTCATTTATCATACGCTGTGTAAATGACTGTAAGAGCCTAGATGTGGTGATTAACAACACCTGTCCTGGCTGTTGACAAACTGTGGCATTTTTACCTGACTTCCATCATTTACATCATGCAGGGACATTTTTATTGGTCCAGTTTATGTGATATATTTACCAGTGACCGATGACCATTCAAACACCTGATATACAGTCTACGGCTTGGTCATTCAATAAGTTTCTGATGTTATTAGTTGATGGGGGCTGACTCCATGCAGCCTTAGGTCACAGTGACAAAAAGATTGATGTAATACTGCAAACGTCTCTACTGTACCAAGAATAAAACAAGATTTTTTTTGTAAAGAAAGGTTGAAAACAGGGGAGTTAAAGCACAATTTGTTGTCCTGTAAACTATTAACTGTACAACTGACTCATGAAACTAAAAAAAACAGACTCAACATTTATTTGTATAAACTGCAGGTGTTTAGACTAATGGAAAAGTCAATGGACAGAAAATTGAACAACAACTTTTTACACATTAAATTTTAATTAATTTAACACATTAATCGAGTAAAAATTCCTAACATTTGCTGGTTCCAGCTTCTTAAATGTGAAGATTTGCAGCTTTGCTCCATTTTATATCATTATATATTGAATATCTTTGGGTTTTGGACTATCAGACAAAACAAGCAATTTGTAATTCTGACTCCTAATAATTACGTCTACTACTGCTTTGCAGCAAACTTTTTGAGAGAAACGTGATGTCGCCCAAAATACATTTTTTTATCAACATATCAAGGAAATGATTTCAATGAACGTATATGCAAAATCCCAAAATGTTCATACCAAACTCTGCAAAACACCGCCTGACACCGTATTTCACTTGTTATCCCTACAATATAGTCAGGAAAAGATCAAGGTCCTGGTTACATATTACAAAAAATCAACCCTGACTTGAGACTAGACGTGCTTACTTTTCCAACATGTAACCCATACCACAATCTTTCCCAAGACATGTCCAGAGTGTTTTAGTAGCCTAAATATAACCACACGCAGGACTCAGGAATGCAAACTCCAAGTCTCCAGTGTCAAAGTCCTGTGTTTTGTTAGGTGCAAGAACATAAAACTTCATCCAGTGAAAATAACTCTGGTTGCAATTACATTTACTTCAAAATGTATTTGGCACAACAAAGTATTAGTATATAAACGATTTCTGGGACACAGGCGTCATTTTACGGCATCATCTTGGGCTCTGGGAAAGTGTCATGGGCATTCAGCACAATTTTCTGACATTGACTAAACAATTAATCAATAAGTCCAAAACATAATCATCTGTTGCAGCCCTCATTTACAATCATGTTCAAAGAATCTGATAGGCTTTTGTGGGGATCAACTTCGTCCTCTGACAGTTGCAGGACCGGCTCACTAACCCCACAAATCACAGAGCTACTGGGATTCTGACCTATCAACAGGCACAGAATCAAAAATCTAGACAACAAGAATCCAACAGCACATGCATGAGTGAGACCATAGCACGAACAGAAGCAAAAATGTGGCCTGAATTAGAGACCTTCAATTCCCACAGCACCCAACAGTAATCATTAGCTCAACAGAGCGACTGACAGCTCATCCCCAACCGGTGGCAGTTCTCTGATACATCATTTCTGCTGCTGCTTGTTTGTTTACTTACTCAAGCAGAGGCCTGACATTCTGATAAGAAGCTGACAAAGAGCCCTCAGGGGAAGATGAAAAATAAAAATGGCGTCAGATATTTAGACTTTATCGCCAGTGTCTTCGGTGTAAGGAGCTGTAAAGTGCAAGAGGGAGGGAGGGCAGTGGTCATGGAGGAATATATGAGACAGGAAGACATACACAGAGAGACAGAGAGAAAGAGAGAGGATCGTCTTTACAGTGAGATTAATGGTTGGGGATTTCGGCATAGCACGAGTCGCTGGGACATGGTGAAAAAGCAGCATGACATCTGATAAATCCGGCAGGGTCCCGACAGTGTTAAGGAGCATTGGGGGGTGAGCTCAACTTGTTTTGCTGTCTTGCTGTTGTGTCTAGTTGTTCTACCTTGGTGTGGGCAGTGCAAGTAAATCTGTATCTCTTAAGACTTCTGTTGCTTGGGCAACAGAGCTGAGAGTTACAGTCTAAACAAAATTTCCCTTCGGGTTTTGCTAACAACCTATACTAAAGGGCAGTGCGGCTGATGCTCTGTGGTCATCCGTGGCAAATGTCTTTTAATCTAATGTAAGCATGTGAGTGAGCTGCAAATTAAAGGATAAGGCTGGCATTATTCTATATGTTTCTTATTCAACAAATCCCATGAAAGGACCAAAATCAACAGTGCGTTAGTCCGTCTCTCAATACTTTGACTTCCCTAACCTGCCTGTGGCACTCAGCCTCCTGCCCATTTGCTTCTACTGAAGATGTAAATCTTCAAATATAAAACAGCAGGGTAGATACATTTTAGCAAACCTTACTCCAACAGGTGCAAATACAGTGTTTGTTGAGGATTCTTTCCAGCTGCAGATAATATGCTTTTGGTGAGCTAGTGAGTGTTTAAAGCACCAGGACGATGTATGTGGAATTTACTTAAAATAATTTATCTGTTTTATAAACGTATTGTTGGTTTTGGTCATTTGTTTGATTTGTCGACAATAAGAAAATACAAAATATTGCCAGACTTATCCTTTCATTTTGGACAAAACACAGCAGTATGTAATCTTGTTCTTGCATGGATAGATAAACATGACACTGCAAAATCACAGTAAATGGCAGGAAATGGATAATTTGGGAAAACCACAGTAACTGTACTGTGTTTGAAGGGTAAGAATAGCTCAGTAGGTCTGTCTTTTACATGAAAAGAAACAAAATAGGGGTCATGTACAAACTTATTTTTGTCCCATTTGTAAAACAGAGCACCATTATTTTCAGCTTTTTCTCTGTATAGTAAACAATGTCTCTCCCAAACCATCCAAGAACAAATGACAGACATTTGCAGTCCTTTACCAGTGTGCCACTCTGACGGGCAAGTGAACCATTGGACAGATCCAATCTCATTAGGTTGGGACTGACAAACAACTGCTGTCAAAATGTTAGTGCCTCCTGTGGCAGAGATAGAAGCTGGATATGTCACACAGGCATACAGGTTAAACTGTAGTCTGATATGGCTTCACCATCTAACACAGGGCTTAGGACATTAATCTCTTTTATGACAGTCCCCAACCCCTGCCTCCACCATAGCACTGGTCCAGGTTTATTGTGAGGTACATGGCAGATAGCTATGACAAAGGAAATTCTATCTACAACAATATGTTTGCAATATATCATGTCATATTAAGTTCTATCATATCAGACTTTCAATTGTAGCACAATAACACTTAAAATTTTGATTGTTGCAATCCAATCTGTCAGTAGAGTTAGCAGCTATACATCTTGTTAAACATGATGAACACCAACACCAACAGTCTACACAACAGTGTTTTACAAGGTAATATTTGTATTGTTCCAACCAAACACGACAATGTCATGCTTTCCAATACTACAAACATTCAACCCAGTATCGCCAAGCATTACGCTCATATAGGACGATTTTGCACCTTGCGATTTATATCCAATGCCAACATTCAGTGCTAATGCAGGAAATAGTGTGGAAGAATGTAGTGAGGCACAAAGCAAGGGTGTGGTGGTCGGGGTACTGAATGGGCATCTGACTTTCATGGGGGAGACCGGAGTTTTTGTCACAGAGCTGCAATTAATGTTCATTCATATACACACACACACACACACACACACACACACACACACACAGAGTATATGTATATAACAACAATCTTTCCCTGACCTTAACCAATTAGTAGGCTAACCCCCAACTGTACTTTAACCAGTTTGTTTGCCATAGGCACAATCTTACCCTAACCTTAGCAAGGTTTCAGTGGTTAGCTAGGGGAGGTAGTGAGCCCTGCCCCCCCGAGATTAGATCCTGATGCATCTAATCGTTTTTCCTAAAGATTAATAAGCCTAATTATATTTCATAAAGGTAATCATTTCTTCTAACATTAGCAGAGTCGCTCTTTATTTCAGGCGAGGCAGGTCAACTCCCCAATAAAACACTGCCAGAAAGCCTGCTTAACCATACTATTCAGAAACCAATCCAATATCAACGTTGTTAAACATAATATTAAAACAGGGCAACAGGGCTGACCATGAGTTCAACACCTTTCTCACACAAAGAAAAGTACACCTACGTATCACAATGGTAGTATTTACTGCATGGTCATGTTATTGGATTGCATCAAAGTATACAAGTGTTTCTGTTATTTTGTTTACTTCCTTCACAACTAGTGCATTAGTGGAGGAAATTTAAAATGAGACAGGCAGTGTAGGTATTGTTTACTGTGTACAATATAGCCCTTGTGCTAAATGGGCCATAGGGATATTTCACTTGGTGAGCAGCTTGGCAGGTTGTATAAGTAGGGGATGGATGTATGCCACACGCTTTCAGTTAAAACACAATATATATTTGATTATGTGCCATGCTTTAGTATCCCTGGACTATTTTTGTGGTTGCACCTCTGCTCATGTAGTTGGAGCCCAATTTTCTCCTGGCAGGTGTCATCAAGAAAGATTTGTTGAAAAAATTGCAGAACTACTTCCTTTTAAAGCATGTGAGAGGTTAAAGTAGACAAGGCATTTCAGAGAGAGGCAGTGTAACCTCACTCAGTAAGACATCGTTTATAAAAGGGAGTGAGACTGGCAGTTGTAAGAATCAATCTAGCAGGGACCTCGGTTAAAGAAGATTTGTGATCACTCCTTGGTAAGTGTTTAGCAAAGGTGCTTGCCAATAGCTTGGAGAGATAACACCGCCAAATTCTTATTCATAGAGATGTGTAGGGATTTGTATGACAGATGTATTTCACTTTAGATTAGCTGGATTGGTGGAAGAAATCTTTAGCACGCCTCTATATCAAAGCTAAAGCCCCGTTTGCCAGTGGTACATTGTTGTTGTCATGCCATTGGGTAGTGAGGGAACAAAAAACAAATAGGTACTTCGCAAGCGTTTTATTCGCTAGTTTGGCTTTTTTATGGATATATAAGAGCATAAATAAAAGTTATATATCTAAGGACCATTCCTAAAGCATTTAGGAACCTTGAAAGAGAGGCATATCTGCTCTATGCCTTTTAAAGTCTTGGCAAATGAAATGGGTAGAACTAAGACACTGGAGTCAGCATAGAATTCAGTCAATGCCTAAAAGGTCTACGGACTGAAATCCAGAAGAGAGAAGAAAATAAACCTCAGGAAATGTTCATGACAAAAACAAAAAGTACGTATATAGCTGGGTGTGACACACTGGAAATTCTTAACAACAGTGAATCTATTTCCTGAACATCATGGGAAATTATAAAAATAAATAAGCACAGAGGTGAAGTGAGACATATTTCACAGATTAATTGCTGAGAGACATTTAAAAAAATGGAAAATAGATACCTGTCTAATGCTGACATAATTAGTCTATTAGTTGATCAACAAAAAGAAAAGTCATTTACCAATCATCAAATGTGAGGATTTTTTCTCCGTTTCATATCATTGTAAAATGATTATCTTTGGGTTTTTGGACTGTTGGTCAAACAAAAAATGTATTTATATTTGAAGATATCTCCTTGGCCCCCGGGAAACTATTTTCACTATTTTCTAGACTAAGCAATTAATCAATAAATTGAAAAAAATAATCAGACTAATTAATAATGAAGATAATCATTAGATGCAACCCTACCTATAGCTACATAAGTGACTTGCAAATTGGGTCATTTAGAAAGTCTTATGCCTACACAACGGTATTACTAATTGACAGTAAATGAAGCAGCTTTTCATGCAGGAACCAATGCATAGAATACATCTTTGATCTGACATAGTGGCAACGTGCAGCTCACTGATCTCAGTGCTCGTGCTTGTGTTTCCTGAGACAAACAGAAGCTATTTGAACACAATGATTCAGGAAGCGCGTCTGTTCCAAATATCAAGAAGTGCCCTCAGGTTAATATGGAGATGAGATCAAAGCTGACCGAGAGCCATTCACACACACAGAGGCCACCGAGAATGGCCCTCCTTCAGCACCTGTCCCGAGGCTGGAGCTCAGCTGACATTTAAAAAGGAGGACCTGGATTGCTGTTTCCTCTCTCTTTTCGTAGCTCAGCAGGAACTCCACTTGACAGACACAACTCTCAGACTAGCTCTCACTTAGTTTCATGTCGGAGCACTTTACATTTTTTGCTTCTGTGTCACACTGCTCACAGGCTTCTGCAGACTATCACCGTGTGCTTACTTGACGTGAAGCGAGTGGTTGCTAACACACGTATGCATACAGACAGCCTATTCATGAGTCGCTCTAAGACTGTATGTACACACATGCCGGCTTCAGGTCAAGCTCAATGACATTTCAGGCGTTCGCGAAAAACACCCAACAGGTTCATTTGAGTCAAGAGGGGAATGTGGAAAAGGAGGATGAGGAGGGTCGAGATGACTTCAGCCTCCCCCTGCCCCTAATCAGAACTGAGAACCATTGCGGTGAACGGGAAGAGGGCTAAGGAAAAGGAGCCATGCGGGAGTACAGAAGTAGAGAGGAAAAGGAGCAGGAGGTGGGGAGGGTGTGAGGATGAAAATTGATTTATTGCGGCGCTGATGAGGAGCGGCATGCCAGGAGACAGTGGGTGCTCTCCAAGCCCTTGCTGCGGCAACATAAAACGAAACAGGGGCCCTCCCTCCCATTATAATTGCTGCAGAGATCTCAGCAAAGGCTCGAGGTCTCAGTGTAGAAATGTATGCAACCCTGACTGTTGGTACCCGGCCTGTTATTTCCAGTCTCCATGTCTAGATGCTGCAAGTCGAGATATAGGACATGCTTTTTGCTCTGCACTGTTTGCAGCTTTAATTTACAGTGTAGACATTAACCTTACCCACACACAGACACACACAGATCAATGGCGTACTGTAAACATACATTCATATAGGACACACATCAGTTGGTTTATCTTGCCACCCTTCAGCAAAAACGCTCGAAATATCTGAAAGAGAAATAAACATCCCTAACCTTATCAGCAAAAGAGAAGTTTGATTTTTTTAACTCAAGCAGTTGTTGGTGGTCAAGTGTAAAACTTGTACACCAAGTGGAAAACAATCATAGCCATTTGAATTCAAATCATTCACCAAACTATGACTCAGAGTTTAACTAGCATGCTTGTTGTGGGAATAAGACTTTAAACCGAGCTCTGGCAGCTATTGTTTAAGTGCAGACAGGTCTTTTGAAAAAGGAAAAAAAAGTATAACATGTCGTTCTGACCTTTTCACTGAACTGTTTAGCACTCCCACTGCGTGGCATTTAATCAGGAACAAAAGAAATATTGCACAGTTTTAAAGATATATTTAAGTATTCATCTGTGGCTTATTGGTATGAGACATGGCGTTCAACTTAAGCTTAAATGTACAGAAGAGGTCATGCTTGGTAAAAATGCCTACATAACACGCAAGTAACACAAAATGATCCAGCAGTGCTCGACTATTGGGGACTGTACTGCACATGCTTAAGTACCATATAAACAATCCACAGTTTTACAGTGGACATTTTTATGGGGCCTGAAGCTTTGACAACAGAGGAATTTACTTGAGCACCCCCAAATAGCTTTGGAGCATGCTGCAGTGGTTTAAGGCAGACACAGCATGAGGGCGGGGGGATGCGGTGAGGGGAGTTAGCCAATACTGCTGACAAAGGTGGTGGTAAGCTTGTTTGTCTGTGTGTGTGTGTGTGTGTGTGTGTGTGTGTGTGTGTGTGTGTGTGTGATCTGCCTACACATGTGGACATGTAACTGGAACTGACTAACACAGGCTGTGAATTCAGCAGAGTGAGAGGCTGTTTTTCTTCCCTCACATTCAAATGCCACTTCCTGTAATCATGGGTAATCTTCCATCAAAATGTCTCAAACAAATCAAAGCAAACCCAGCACTAATCTTTGTTGATGCTACCACTGCGCCATCACTAATGACACCTTGAATGACAATTACAAATGGCATACAGTGATGAGAGGCAAAGAAAGGATACTGACTAGCAGCTGCACACAAAGTGCATCAGTACATGTCCATTTATGAGAGGTCAGCAGCTGATCCTGAGCCAGGGTAAAGGGCTCATTGGGAGCATCTGCAACGCTGCAAACAAAAATTATATTCAAATACAACAGAAAAGTATTCAGAGTATTTGTTTAATAATCATTTAAAAAGGTACCCTGTGGAGTTTCTGACCCCTAGTAGCGCTATGGAGCAGTGCTTTTTATGAGTGAGTCTCCGTTTTGTTTGTGTCTTGTGCAAGAGGATGCACGTGATAGACACTCCTACCATGGCACGCTAATTTACTGAACAACAGTTGTTGGTGGTAACGTACTAAGAAACGTAGCAATGCGACAACTACGCTGATGAAGAAGAAGAATGCTAGAAAATTAACATGAATGTCAACAATGAAGGTTTCAAATGATTCCAAAACTCAGCTTTTTCCAAATTTTTTATGAGGAAGGGTTTTGGTAAAAAATACACAATGTAAAATGTAACTGTATTTGTTCACAAGAAAACTCCACAGAGCACCTTTAAGGCATTTTTCAAACAAAAAATATCAAACCAACTTCTTCAAATATGAGAATTAGATTTTTCTTATACAACAGTAAACTAATATCTTTGAACTGTTCAGACAAAATGCTAAAAAATTGTGAAAAATGCTCAAAACAATTTCCCAGAGCCCAAAGTGACGTCTTCAAATTGCTTCTTTTGTCCAACCAACAGTACAAAACCCAAAGACTCTTCATTTACTGTCATAAATGACAAAGAAAGGCAGCAAATCCTCACATTTAAGAAGCTGGAACCAGCAAATGTCTGACATTTTTGCTTGAAAAATGACCAAAATGATTAATCGATTATCAAAATAGTTGGCAATTAATTTTCTTTCGATCGACTAATCATTGCAGCTCTAGATGAAACGGTTAATTGATTAATCAAAAAAATAATTGTACAATAAATATAATCGTTACTTGCTGTCCCACAGTTCTCACCTCTCTATCTCATAATTGAGTACCTGAACCTGTTAACTTGGCTGATTTCACCATTTAGGGAAAATACAAGGCACAAAATCAGAGGATTTCTAAAACCAGAGCACGGATCTGTGGAACATAACAAGTGGAGTTGAAGTCAGACTTCAGCAAGGGTGGCTAACATAACATGCATTATGATAACTCACACCAACCCCTGCTCTAAATAATTGATGATGCTTTTCCTGCTCATCGGCCAACTTCTGAAACTCAATTCCCACCAAGATGAAGGAAACAAAAGAAAAACGAAGGAGATGGGTGGAGAGAAGGTGTATTAAAAGAAAAGGAACAGAGGCTGCACAGCTTTCTGCTGCAGAGCAATTCAGGAGCTGCCTGTGATGGCAGACACTCAGAGGAACAGAAAACCCAGGAGGCCTGCAGCAGCGCACAGTGATAGGAATGTAAAATGAGATGAAGAGCTACCTCAATGAGATCTTATCAAAAGCAAACAAGCTTTCAGAGAGGGGGGGGTTGGGCCAGGAAAGGGGGATTGCAAGTTTCATCAGGGCAGGTTTAACCTCCTCTTAACCTCTGTTGACAAAAGCCACAAAACAGATGAGACACATGAATATTGTAACATTGCTACAAGTCCAACAGCAAGCCATCTAACACAAGAACTCAGGTAGGCGAAAGTCATTTTGGTTGTAGCAGGCAAAGCAGGAGTGTCTGAGGCTCTGGTTGGTAATTAACCTCAAAGCTGTGGCGAAAAGAGGACAAAAATCCTGCCAGGCTTTAATCTGCTTGTCTGTGGTCGGTAAATAAGAAGCCCTGGGTAGACTGCTTTATTGAAACACTCTCACAGGTTGGCCTGCCAGGTAGTCGAGCATTAATATTGGCTCCGGCGAGAAGCTGTCAGGATTTATTAGTCAGTATCACTGGTACTCAGCCAGCAGGTGTCAGCTCTGGCAGAGAAGGAGAGAGCGAGATAGATTCATAGATAGAGAGAGAAAGAGAGAGAGAGACAGAGCTGACAGACAGAGAGATAGGCAAAGAGACTGGAAAACAGAAAACTGGCTTTACTCTGACCCTTTTTTCTTGGTGGTTGACAACAACAAGCCGGTAATACTGTGTGTGCAGGTGCAAAAGTGTACACACTGTATTAATTATATGCATTACATTTTAATTAGTCAACTCTATATTGTAACATTGCTCCTCTCTTAGTTAGACACTCCATAATGATGAAAAGGAAGGACAGAAGACCTCAAAGGCTTATGTTAAGAGACATTCATTTCCTGACTGCTGAAAGATGCCGAGATGCTCTCTATCTAGGCTATCTGAGAGTGCGTAACACCCGCATACACACATACACAAGCATATCTACAAACACTCGCACACACTAAGAGCAATATTCACTCTACAACATACGGTCTCTTCTCCTCTTTGATCTGTGTTTTGGCCTTCAAAAGTTAACTTAATTGTTTACCGTTTTGCTCCTCGTTGGACTACCTTAACATCGCCAAGCACTCCAGAAGGGGGGAATTTTCCTCTGTTGCTAAGCAACAGGCACAGCCTAACTACCCTGCCAAGGAATACACAGCCGAGCAGCTAATGAGGATACAAAAGACTCAACTTCAAATGCCTGACGTTGCTATAGACAAAAATCAGTGCTTGTGATTCGGGCTGGATTGAGGATGCTTGTAATTCTAAATGAGATATCGCTGGACAACACAACTCATTCTTTCATAGCACATAGACTTCCATGTGTGTCTTTTAGATTAATGTCTCCATCTAGTGACAAGTCCCTGAGGCAAAGTATAGACACACTGTGTCTAGGAGAGATAACAGCCAGAAGCATCAGGTTTCAGATAAAACAGGTTGTACTGTAATTGTGATAAACCGCAGTGACATACAGTAGTTACATATTGGAACATGAAATACAGAGATACAACAAGTTCAAAAGGACTGGCAAAAGGGCTTCAATTAATGATTATGTTCATCATCGATTAATCCAGTGGGGTTTTTTTTTTTAAATAATTGATTCAGAGCTAAAACAGATAATTGGTAAATTTAATACTCAATCTGCTGAAAAATAATGGGCAGCCATTTTGATAGCTGATTAATCGTATAGGTCAATTCTTTAAGTAAAAATGCAAAACGTTCTCCGATTTGCTGCTTTTCATAGTCAAATGTGACAAAAGACTGAATATCATTAGGTGTAATTTGTTGCGCAATAAAGAAATTAGGTTTTTGAGGAAATTGTGACGGGTCATTTTAAATATTCTTTGACATTTTATAGACTAAACAATGATTCGATTAATCAAGTAAAAATAATCAGCAGAATTCAATAATGAAAATAAATGTTAGCTGCAGCCCTACATCGAATAATCATTTAGTCTATAAAATGTCAGGAAATGGTTTAAGAAGCTAAAATCAGAGAATGCTCAGGATTTCTGCTGACTTAAATCATTAGTTGATTCTCAAAATCGTAGTTAATTCATTTTCAACCAGCTTATCAATTATTCAGCTAAGTGTTTCAGTTTTAACTGGCACTAAGATGAAGTACAAAATTATCAAATAAAAAAAACATGCAGGGTTTTAAATGGCCCAGCTAAAGCAGTTGTCTTCCTAATAAAAGAAGGGCAGGATGGTGCCAAAGACATTGATTTATCATTAAAGATATCCTTGTTGTTAGGCACGTCTGTCTGTGTGTAATCAACCTGAAACTCATAGGAAAAGAAGTGCTTGATTGTTTATTGTAGTAAGAACATCATTCCTGAGGCAATATGCATTGTTACAGCATGAGTTGCACAGTGAATTCTGCAGAGGTCCCCTGGTCTCTAATGAAATTTAAATAGCTGCATGTCCCAGGGCTAATCCCTTTTTCTTCTCTGTTCTTGGCAGGTGTACTCATTAGGAATCTTATTTCATTTTACATTCATCCAAGAAAAAGAAAAAAAAAACTGTTGCGTAGTGAAGTTTGTATAGTGAAGTTTATTTAACTTTGCATACACTGGAGAGTTGACCCTTCTCATATTATCCTCTGACAACACTTAGGTTCATTGCTCAAGGCGAAGCGGCATGATTAAACACTAATGTATATGAGAATGTGTTCACAAAATGTCCTTGCAAACAAATTGTGTTTAAACACTGCTGGAACGTAATTAATTCTTATTCAAAGAGAGGAACTTTTCTCAGATGTGCCTAAATACAAGCAGAAGGCCTTGAAATCAGCTGTGAGGAAGCGGATGTTTAAACTGCAACAGTGAACAAAGGTGAATCTTATTGAGACACTTCACAGCAAAAATGTCTCAGTGTTTTAGCCTAGTTTGCAGAGAACCTGAGGTATCACTTGTTGTGGCAATCAGTAATGAAATACAGTACGCTCCTTTTATATTTCCCAGTGACATTACTCAACAAGTTTGTAAAGGCTGTCTTGAGACTTCTTCAAAGCAGTTTTTTAATTATCTGTATCTGAACGAGGGTGGGTTGGGAATGCATCGTGCCCCACGGCGTGTCGCGTCTACAAAACTGCAGTACTTCACTGGATTACAAAACCTTTAAACTGAACACATACCCATCTGATGTCTGTAGAGACATCTGCAGTTGAGTGCTGCAGCTGAGCCATTTTATATTGTGTAGGACATTGAGGAGGCAGTGAATGAAGCTCCATATTGCAGATTGTACTACTGATGGTGTACACGGTGCTTGAATTAATACGTTGAATTCACTTTTATGCTTTTAATGCTAATGATGCAGATACGCTAACGCACTTATTTGGATGATTTACTGTGTATCAGCGAAATAAATCCATCTGCCATAGGTTCAGCTTGTCAGCAACAGCCAGTGTACTTGTCATATCGTCCGACCCTAATCCAAACAAAACATTAAGGGTCAACAGAGGATACACTTGATGTCACCGTACCCTGAAGTTGTCAGCATCTGCCTTTATGCAGTTACGAAGAAAAAAACACTGAAAACAGTGATAAAATTGTAAAAGCAGTCGTGCAATCCACTGCAAAAAAAAAAAAAAGAAGATTCAGAAAAATCAGGAAATTGGGTTAAAAATCAGGCAGAAATTGTACAGCCTGAACATGAAGCAATACTTTATAAAGGGGCCGTGTAATGTTACCTAACTAAGCACTCAGTATGAAACATAATGAAATCAGAACATTTTTACAAACCTATCTGACAAGGCAAGGCTGAAAAATCCTGCTTTAAAACAGGATCAGTTTTTATGCCATCAGGCTTTGTATAGTGTAACGTTTCTTCCGCGATGTCAAGCAACATGAATGTTTAGGACACTCTTATTTCTGGCCACATTTCAACATCCACAGACCCCGAACTGCCCGGTACACCATACAGATCATTGTCCATTCAGATGGCCTTTACTTTTCAAGATACTGTATATGTTTGTCTCCTCACCGTATGACAGCTGTACTCATTCGTAGCAGTCACCTGGTTGGTTTGTTTGGCCTCTCGGTGCTAGTGGAGGATGTTGTTGGACATCAAAATATGATAGCTTTTTTTACTGCACTTCAGTTCAGTATTATGAATTAACTTGTTTTTTAAGTATTTTTTTTTTCTTTTATTGGAAAGGTTACGATGATGGTACATATAGAGTAATAGGCTTCTATCCATCTGTTGCCACTTGCTTTTATATGGTATAGGGCTCCTAGCCTTGTTCCAGCCCTCTGAGCTGCCTGCATCAGTGAAAGAAATAGCTCTGTCCAGAGAACAGAAAATCTGCCACAAAAACGCTGTGAGTGGGATTGAGACCAATACAGCTATACAAGTTAATGTAAATTGTCTTATAGAACATATTTAACCAACATAACCAGCATGACAAACATTACCTGCTCCTTGCAACTGCTACTGCAGCTTCTGTGTCAACAAAAAAAAAGACGTTGATGGGACAGATATGTCAGTCGCTACTGATTGGTTAGGGCAAAATAGCCCCTAGTGAGAAATCTGAACATGAATAAAATTCAGTCTTATTATGAGGCTGAAGGACTATAACTGGAAAAATGGTATAAATTATATAAGGTTCCTTCCTCACCCTCATTGTGTGTCCACTGGCTTTATCATGACAGTCACTTTTTACTCAGTAAAAAGCCGATGACATTGAGGAGGAGAGTCCTTCAATTGATCTCTCCCCTCAGAGCTACCATTACTTTTCAAGGTTGCATGCCACCTACTTGTGGTCTGACTATTTAGAATCCAGTTGAAGTTTGAAAAAGTAACGCACATGATTTTTAAGTGAGCTACATAAGCTATACTTGAATTAACTTCGAGTTTGAATTATTTGATTAAAAATAGACTGGTAAAATTTTAGGCGAAAATCATCCATCTTACAAATGTTACATCCTTTAATTTCATGACAAATTTTAAACATCAACCTCTATCCCAGCATAGATAGATCATAGATCAATAGAGGCAAGCATGTGACTTACAACAAAATCATTTCCATCAATACAGCACCGTCAGCCAGTGGAAGATACAGGAAAGGCACATTCAGTGTCATATTGACCTGGCGGTGATGCAGCATGACTGATCGTTAACAAGCTCTACAGAAAAGGGATTCAATGCAAGCTTTAATTTCTAAAACAGGCAGTAACATGACAGTCGTGTGGGTGTGTGCGAGTGCAAGTAGCGTGTGTAGGTGGGGGTTACATGTTTAATAAATCTGCCCCCATCTACGACTAGTTTGCACCTGTGGGGCTAATTAAAGGAATGATTGGTCTTTGATCAAGGGAGGTTAGACCATGTATCAGCTACAATGAACTTTGAGAGATGGTGAAAGGCCTAATTGCTGTGTCGAAGCAGTGGAAGAATGGTGAAATGGTGAAGCTCCAAGCATGTTGTGGGAGGAAAGGAAAAGGTTGTTCGTTACATAAAAGTGAGATTGAGATATCTATCTATCTATCTATCTATCTATCTATCTATCTATCTATCTATCTATCTATCTATCTATCTATCTATCTACACATACATACACACACACACACACACACACACACACACACACTTGGAGAATTATTCCCTCTTGATTTGAGAATGCATTCATTCTCAACTGCTTTGTACTGTGTTTGTTAAAATTAGATGACAAGAAACAATAATACTCAACTCCCTTTCTCTGCAAAGATTAGTGTCAGGAATTATCCAGCGATAATACTATGGTTACCATTTATTATTAAATCTAAATAAACTATATTAAAGCAGAATGATAAAAGATTTACTGGCATGGCTTAAACATGAAATAGCAGAGAGGTTTAGGTTTACTTTCTTCTGGCTGGATATATTCCCAGTGCTTCGATTTTGACAAGCGAAGGGATGACAAGAACGTTCAACAACAGCGATATTTGATTACGCTGACCACTCACAGAGAAGCACACGGGCAAGGCAACTGAGTAAACTTGATTTTTAAAAAAGGTAAGCGAAGAAGCAATTGGCAGTCTTGAAAGGAGAAAATCTAAGCAATCAAGGTGTGAATTACCGCTCACAGGAAATACTGTTTAAAATGTCGTAATAGCTTTTTAAACCTTTTTTTTTTACTTTTTCCTAACCCAAGCACAATGCTGACCCTACTACGTTGCAATTTGTTGTTGCCAAATAAACCTAATTTCACAGTTTTCATTCATTGTATTGCTGCCAACTGTGGTCTAACACTGCACATTCAGCAGTGACGACTACTTCCAATGCATTCACTTAAGTTTTAATGATTTCTGGTTCTCTTCATACAGTTCCCATTACACACACACACACACACACACACACACAAAGAGGAAAATTCTCAAGTTTGAACACAATGAAGAGAAATCTGTTTCTGTTATGTTGCCATATTCACTGCGTGGTTATGCAGAGGTACAAAACCTTTGACACATCTATTTTTTCACCTACTTGGATGTACATAGTTCTATGTTTACTTTTACCCATCTTTGTTGACCTTGGTTTTATCTGTATGTGTACTTCTATCTATCTTCCTTTATATTGATCTTGGAACTATGTGTAAGTGAGAGCAACAAAAGAACTGAGTCAAATTCCTTCTATGTGTACACATACCTGGCCAATAAAGCGGATTCTGAGTCAACATAATACATATGAGGTGGGTCACAAGCTCTAATCCTGTCCAGGAATACCAATAGTCTATTGTCCAGCATGTTCACCTTTCCATTTTTTGTCCAGTATTGTAATAGAAAGTCACAAATCTCACGTCCAGGTCACACTCACTGAGGTCACAGCCTGCTCTCTCAGAGGCCCATCACTGCAAAGGCATGCAAAGGTGAGATTTGTCAAGTTTTTTTTTTGTTGTCGTTATTCAAGGTGTCTGGTCAGGGACAGTATTACAGCTGATGTGATGTGGATGGAAATCTATGGCCTGATGTCACAAAGAAGATATGGAATGCGAATGTGAACTTGTTGAAAAAGAAGCTTGTTTTTTGTTTTGCTGTCTTTTATGGAGTTAAAACTTACCAATATGTCATTTTGATTGTATGAAGACTTTTTGATAACACAACACAATTTGGAGCATGTGTTTGCGGTTTTGCAAACTGGAACAGAGGTTTGGTGTTTGTGTCATCTTATTCTCAAAGCTGAGCCTATTGTCTCCAACAACGCCTCTGAACAATGGAGAAAAAAAAGTTGGCTGATTTAACCAACTTATCTACCAAAGAGTTGTACAACATACACAGTAATAAACTGGCAGACGGAGTGAATCTCTAATTATTCCAGTTTAGCGTTGATTGTGACTTCACTTTGATGTTTTTGTTGGCAGTTAACAAAAAGAAAACAACATGCAATCCAAGTTTCACCTAGTTTACAAAGTGCTCTCAGGCATAAGAAAAGTCTGAATGTAACCAAAACAACTTTAGTTTAAACAGAGAGGAAGGGAACGTGCATCAAAACAGCCTACATTAACTGAGTCACTTCTGAAAATGGAGTTGCAAAGCATAATGGATTTCCAAATCTTTTTAGACTCTAAAGTGGATTGACTCAGAGTGTGATTCAGGTAAGTCTTACTGTGCTATAAAGTCTGAAAACACTGAAGAGTATGAACTGCACTGACAGGAAACGTCAATATTGCATGTCACGGATTGTAAAAATGTAAAGATTTAAATGCTAGAACCCTCTCTTCCAGCATTTAAAAAATACGAGTGAGGGAACAACAACAGTAGGAGGCGTGGCCTCATGGCTACATAGTGTGTGGGTCAGGAGACACGGGGGAGACACGGGGGAGACTGACACTGATAAGAGTCTTTTTTTTTTTATACACATTACATGACGTAGATAGGTCCCAACCAGTTGACTCTCAGCATTGGTTCAGGGCTGATTTAAAACAGTAGATGGCCTGATGGACTCAAACCCACGAAATGCTGATTTTTATACATTTGGAGAAGAAATGTCAATATTAACACAAGCATTGATGTGTTTCATCACACATCATTAGTTTACAGCTCAAAAAACACGTTTCAGTGTGCAGTACCTCTATATAGCTATTAATCTGCTTCTGAGGTTAGTAACTTACTGGAGGGGAAAATGGAGATATTCAAACTTTTAAATTGAGGCAGACTAAAAACACTGCAATCTGTGGCGATAGCGAGAGGGAGAGTTGTGGGTCTTATTTCCATTCCTATTCAGTGAGGGACTACACTGCAGCACAAAGCAGAGGGCAAAGCAGCACTGAGAGGTCAAGGAGCAGAGGAGACAGATTATATATATATATATATATATATATATATATA